>JACXGJ010004897.1:0-42425 GCA_016801105.1 Esox niger
AGTACCACATCCTACCCCAGGCAGACCATGGAGTCCACACTCTGACACCCCCACTCAACCAGGAGTACCACATCCTACCCCAGGCAGACCATGGAGTCCACACTCTGACACCCCCACTCAACCAGGAGTACCACATCCTACCCCAGGCAGACCATGGAGTCCACACTCTGACACCCCCACTCAACCAGGAGTACCACATCCTACCCCCAGGAAGACCATGGAGTCCACACTCTGACAACCCCACTCGACCAGGAGTACCAACGTCAGTCCTCCCCTGTTGTCATTAACTTGGTGACTAACTTTAATGGATCTAGAATTTAAAGAGCAAACAGACCTGTGTTTGGAAAATGTGAGTAAGGGGATATGAAAAATAATCTTGTTAGGTAAGTGTGTGGCCAGTGTCAATGACAGTGTTAACTCCAGATGGGCCTGTTTGTACAGCCTAGCTGTTCACATGGATGGTAGCTGTCCACACATTCTGATTGTATCTGCCTCATGTGGGTTGTGAGCATAGTGCTTTTACTTAAACTGAATGTGTCATTTGATGCTAAAGTTGTTAAAAAAACAAGTCCATTTAAAGCACTGGAAAGAATAACATAGGGTCCATTATTTACCTTTATAACACTTCATCTTTTGGATGTGTTTCAGTAGGGTCACCCAGTCATCTACAATCTAGCATCAGCTTCTAGGGCTTATCTATATCAGCTACATCTGTAGAGTCAGTGCAGAGTGACATGGGTTGTCCTGTCAACTCAGTGGGCATACTGTGTGTGAAGGGGGCCAGTTGTGCCTTCAACCAGTTGTTAGCTGAAGGCACAACAGTCCACATATGTGGTCATGATGTGACTTTGAAGACAACTTCTAAATGTACTGCTGTTGTAATTCTCATAGAGGTTCAGATATACTGCACATATGCTCTTGTTTTTGCCGGACCGTGTAAGCGGAGCCAGCCAAAAAGAGGGAATGTCTCTTACAGAGTGACTGAAAACCCCTTGTTAAACTGAACATGTGTACATGGAGTGTAACTGAACATATTATAATAAGATTCGATGTTACGAAAATTTTCTAAGTTCCACTTTAAAGACTAATTTAACATTGAAACAGATGATAGTAAAAAGTAGCACGACATAACAATCATTCATGCACCACAATGGCGATCGTAGCGCACATCACCGAAATGAAAATGGCCGCATTGGGTCTGTACTCAGTATTGACAAATACTCCCAATGTTCAGTAATTGTATGGTTTCTGTGCATCCCAAATGCTGCCTATATGGGTATGCCTTGCCGATGGCTGAACATTAATACAAAACTGAATGAAATGTCGGCAGCCCCGACCCCGCCGGCAGACATAATAATTCACTGTTGGACCATGGACTGGCCCCTCTGCTGTGGATCACTGGGATCATCAGATCCACTCAGAATATCCTGTCCATGGGAGAAAACTGGGAAAGCAGTTGATGCAAACGTATATTGTGTTTGGCCTGCATACAGTGTGGGTAAGCAATCTAGCTCACTCTTGATGTAATGGGGGCACTGTGGTTGAAAATGAGTGTCTTGCCCAAAAATGAGGGACTCCCCGTATTTCTGTGTCTGCGCAACAATGGTGACACCCGCTTAGATTTATGGGTACAAATGTTCTACTTCTAACACTTGTGTAATTGGGTGTATTTAAATAGTTAGATTTTACATTCAACTCCAGTCAACACGCTTCGTGCATCTTTTATCCAGTAGCGTAAAACAAGTTAAGACGAGTTGCTGTCACGCTGGTGTCTTGTAAAAACATTTTGAACACCTGGAGGTTTTCATTTTAGAATGCTAGACCCCCAACCTAAAGGAAATTGAAGTGGATAGAAATTATGAGTGGACTTTTAAGAATGTGCTAAATATGTCCCTGGAGCCGACATTACGTGTCACTGATATACAGATGTGACCACTTTCGATCTCCGTTATAGAGTGATTCTTTCAATTTAGTTGCCACATTTGTGTACATTTGCGTACATTAACCATACCGTACAACAGTAACCTGTTCAGTGCTCGTCTGTGCACAGCATCAGTCCGCAGATGAGCACTGTGGTCGAGATACTGAAGTTGGCCAAACAATCAGTGCACTCCAGACAGACCGGTGACTCACAGTGGTTTGAGCTCTCTGTGATTGGAAGTTATGTCTGTGTGCCCCAGGTGTCCTAACACTTCAATTACTCCTTCATCCTAGAGTACAGCTCCCCAGGCCCAGCATGCATTGTGAAAAATAACAAGTTCTATATAAAACACTGTATGGACATTTCCTATGGACTAACATTGGCGCAGGGGAACAAAATCAGCTCGACTGTCGCTGGAAAAATCTACAATTTCTGTGCTTTGTGCCTTCTATGCAGTTACACATCCTCAGCCTGAGGGAAAAACAACAGGGTAAAAATGAAATCGTCCGTCCAATGTTTGTTTGCCTTCTCCGTAAATTGGGGCAACCTGAGCTATCTGAGGGGGAGGTTAAGCAAAACACACAATCCGTTTAAGAGTGTCTGTTTAACATCAGTCATCTGCAGCTACTGAAGAAGGGCAAGACAACATTCTACAGTGTTTGTCCTTGAAATGAAATAAACATTGCCCTGCCAGGACAGAGCAATGGGCCTTCTCTGTCACCCTGGTGAATAAAACCCAGTGGTGTGCCATGAGACAGCCATTTGAAAAGGCACACTAACTTCCTCCACGGCTTGCGTTGAGAAACACCGGCCCCTATTCGGGAGCCATCATCACACCGCCTCTCTGTTTCACAGCGGCGTGAATGAGCGTCAATCAACAGAGTAGAGGCAACGAGGAAGCCATATGGCTTGGAGAGGGTAGGAAACCACATACAATAACGTCAGCCAATGTAGGTGACTGGGACGGCGGGCATTAATAAAATCTTGTCCGCACAAGCTTTACACTACTCCCGACCTCATGACAGGACCTGTCGTCGAATCCCTGATCGTAGCAATTCTACTGAATGAATGGAGCTTCCCTCTGTAATTGTTCCCATCATAACGCATACACCATGGTAATAATCGATGGCGCAGGCTCGGTTTACCAGGCAGGACAACACAAGTGTGCACAGGAGACTCGTTCACGTGCTCTCGTCTGTTTCATCGTAAGTTGTCGGTCTTGGAATTGCACGAGGCTGCAGGCTGCAATCTGGGAACAGTGTGCAGAGCAATCCCAGACGCTTCGAGGTGATTCATAGCCTAATTGTTTCTAAAATAGGTCAGAGATCTGGGATGCGACGGGACGACAGGGGAGCTAGCCGCAAAGGGAAGACTTAGGGTACTGCGCCGTATAACAACACCACCGCCATGTTAGATAAGAAAAGCCTACTACAGCTGCTCAACCTCAGACAAAGCTTCCTACTGTCTATTACAAGCTACTGTAGCAAGCAGCCTGTACCACAGAGGCAGGCTGATGATAAATGGGGAGGATCACACTGGGGGAGAGCGGGGTGACATGTCCAAGGACCCCCCACTGTGCTCGGGACTCTACGTCTACTGAGCCTCATCATGTCTCCTCCTCCACAGCTGTCCACTCCATAAGGCAGAATTAATGGAACTCTCTCTCCCCGGGAGGCGTGGTCGTCTGTTAGGCAGCTATGCTGTGTCACACAGGCTCGCCTGCGCTCTCTATGTTATCGCTGCGGCTCCGTCAAGGCTGCAGTGTTTGGTCAAGCACCACTAACGCTGAGGTAAAGGCATTTTAAGACACATACATTGGAACAGGAGATGTGAGCCGCAGCCTTTTGGTTCGGACCTAGGCCCTTTGGGGTGGCTTTTAGAAGAAATCTTCAAAATGATCCGGGAAGCAGGAGTGAAGCCAGTCTAATTTCAGAGAAAAACTCTCTGGATCATGCTGCCTCCCTCAGGACAGACACCGCACTGTCCAAATAGAGCAGGAGCGAGGTGTTTGTGAAAGCCTCCAGGTTTGTCATGATAAAGTGTGTCATCCCACCCACACACACACACGCAGACAAAGAGTAGCAACAGCAACTCACCTGGGTGACTTTCTCTGTGACGTTATGGGTGCGGTCTATCAGCTTACAGGGGGTGATGATGTCGATCTCCCCGGATGAAAGGGCGACCAGCTGGTCCGTTCTGTAGTCAAGCAGCGTGTGCTGTGTCACTTGACTGAAGGTCCGAAAGCGGATGAGGTTGGGGTCAGACGTGGAGTCGGATGTGACATTTGGCAGGCTGGACTTCATATAGTTCATAGCCCCTGACAAGAAATGCATGGAGATGGATAGTTTTAGGGCTCACTTCCTTTTCCATTTCGCTGACAATTACTTAAGAGTTGAAGGTGCTAAAATCAATTACACGACTCATTAGCTCCACATTCCTGAGCAGCTCCCGTCCCAGCCTTCCCCGTGTTCAGAGACCCCCCCCCCCCCCCCCCCCCCCCCCCCCCCCCCCCCCCCCCCCCCCGTTTGACTCCCCGTCTACCTGTGCTGCTGGGCCGGGTCTGGAGCTTCCCGTGCCAGCTGGCCCGTTCCCTGCGGGTCTTGATGCCGTCCACGGTCCGCCGCAGGCTACAGAGGCTCTCACAAGAACGGCTGGGCGTCACGCTGCAGTTGGAGTCACACTCGTCATCCACCCTCAGATAGTGCAGCCTGGGGGAGGACCGGGAGAAGCCCAGGGCTGTGGAGACATCTCCAGCGGGCAACGCAGGGTCACCTGGAAGCCCATGTTAAATCAGTAAACACTGATACATGACAGTCTGCGTGTTGACACAAGGCTGGAAGACGTTTGGAAGACACTCTCATGGATGGCAACAGCACAGTGAATGGATACGCTGTAGTACAATGAGAATAGAACTCAATACGCTGGAGTAGCTATCACTTTGCTTTAACTCGCAAAGGAACAGCAGGTAGTCAGTATCTGATCGGTAAGCGAAAGACTACTAGATTAAATCCCTGAGCCAGCAAGGTCTGTTGTTCTTACCCCAAACATAGGCATCAACCCAAATTGCTCCCAGGCCATTGCAATAAATATGAATGTTTTTTCAGTCATGCTTACCTGGAGAATAACTACAAAAATCAAGCCACACAGGACGCCTCACCTCCCAACAGAGCTCTCTGGTCCTCGTCCCAGAGTATTACTCCTGTGGCCCCCAGACGCCGGCGCTCTGACAGGGACAGCAGCTTGTCCAGCGCCACAGACTCATGACCAAGCGCAGGTAGGTTTCTCTGATGGCCCAGCTCCGTGTCCTCCTCCACGGACTGTTTACTGCTGCTGAGGGAGCGGAGCAGGTTGGTGGGCAGGTGGAACCTATGCCGACGTGCTACATGTCAGAGGGGAAAGGTCATGCTGGGTAGAGTATGATTATGATTACTGTATTTCTTTGACTCCACGCCATACAACCTCACTGAACAATGACTTGATTACTAGGGCTTCTCTGGTGATGTGACTGGAAAAATCAATCTGGGCACCACTCATTACCTTAATCTTTTCCTGACTTACAAGAGCATTTACATGTGAAGGTTTATCACACAGATGATCTCCTTAGCTTACCCAGGGTCAACCAGGGAATAGGCAGCTTGATGTTGAGCTCTCTGTTAGGAGAGCTGGGAATAGCTGGATCAGAGGGAAGCTCAAAGTTGAGGATAAACATGATTACCAAGCCATCTTCATTCTTCACTGGCACCACGTCGATTTTACAGGAAAAACAGACACCTGGACACGGAGATACACACATCACCCCCAGATACAATGTGTATTTAAAGCAGATAAATGAATACCAACATTCTCCTCTAGAGGGAGACAATGAACAGAAGATGAGAGCTGCAATTTTAAAATGTGGCTGTATTTTTAGTCGTTCATAAATTAGATATCAATCAAACCTTGAAATGGGCAATTTCACGGTAAAAGAATTATGCTTTCTTCTCAGTTTTCACACTATGTATGTCATACCTAAATGACAGGTTTCAAGATTAATACTACTGTATGTACATATACTTCTTTTATATATTTTATTATATTTGAAAAAAACACATTTGAGGAAAAACTGTGCAGGATTACGATAAAATCTATGTTAGGTGTGTTTAAAATTGTACTTTCTAAAAGCTCTGAATTACGATTCAATTATTACTCCAGATGAAATAAGGGAGTCAGCTATGACATGTAAAATTTGAACTATATATGTAAAGGTGAATTTACTCCATGTAACAAAATTAGAGTAGCAGAATTAGACAATGAATAATAAGAAATTGTTCTGTTTCCAGTCATGACACCAAATAACTGAAGTGACAGAAAACAGTGAATGGAACATTACAGTGCCAGCTGAATGGAGAACAGTAGCAGTTTTGTAGCCATTTCAATACCCCAAAATGACGTACTTTTTTTTACAGGAAATGTCTGATTTGGTAAACACTAAAATCGTGTTTAAAGTAGTGTTTAGTGTAGGCAAGTCTGGCAGAATTGCTAACCACAAATGCAACTGTACAGAGGTACAGAGGCTGTGGTCTAAGGGTAACACTCCTAATTATAACCAGACTTTAATTCCCTGCTTCAACATTTCACTCAGTTTCCCACCATCTGTATCGTCTTTGTCAAATCATAACTTTCTCACTCATGTGTCAAAGTACCCACCCCCTAAAAAAAATTCAATCAGTAAAGCCTCACAACATGTCAACGCAATCAAAGGTGTTGCTTGGACAGATTTCCAAAAGCTGCTAACTAGATAAGAGCTTGAAAGATACAGCCTATGTCAAAGCGATGTAGAAAACTACTCTAGTATGTTTAGCTGTCCAGCTAGCAACATAAACTAGAGGTAATACCACTGTAAGCATGAGTACAGTGAGGAGAGTAACTAACGTTAGTGTAGCCACACTGGTGTAGTGTGGTGGCGCCGAGCCGGGGTGCAATCTGTCCTAACAGGTAAAGAATCGGCAAACACAGCACTCACCATTCCTTTAAAGAGCATGTGGGCTGAGTTTGTTTAAAAATGAAACATCCAATATTAATTTTACCCTATACCAACATTCAAACCAATTTTGAAAAATAATACTTTCCAGACCCCCATGGAGGCATGGATATGCCTGGCTTTCACCTCGTACTATTATGAAGTTTCATAATTGCCCTATTGGTGTTGCTAATCGCTTGGAGGGGTCTTTAAAATGATATTGTATTTATGATTTCTCTTTTTTAATTCACTTTGAGGGGTTGAGGGACGAGAGGAAAGAGAAAGTCAGAGCAGAGGAGGGTCAAGAAAGGCACTGGCTGCCTGAAGGGACAGTGGCTAGTCAGTGAATGAGTTAGTATGAAGGACACAAAGGACAGCCCAGACATCCTGTAACACCCACCCCAACCCGCCCACACCCTCGGATTAACGTTCTAACACGGCAACCTTATTCCAACATAATTCATCTCACTGAAACCACAGCCATCCGTACCGCAAAACCATCTGCTACTCTACCACATCCACAAAGATTAACACACACGGTTACCTTTGATGCATACAGCACACAGATCCAATTCACCTGATCAATATAACAACAACGATGACAGAGTGAAGCTACACAATGGATGTGAATGTGGGAATTAGTGGAAAACGTGACTCCAATTTATGTCAGATTACTGGTGCAACGTCTTTAAATATACTAAATATTAGCATAATATACTGTATAACATATTACCTTTAACGACAACAGGCAGACTGTTTTATAAAGTAATAAGGACAAGGGCATAGCTGTTATTAATTTAAAGAAAAATAAATGATAGGATTATATTGCTGAAATTGACCTCCCTCCTTCAGCCCCTGCTTAACCTTCCTCCCTAACCCCATCTTCTCCTCTTCATCACAGAGTTACTCATTGGTGATGCATCTCTTTCTCACTCATTCTCTTTCTGAAACATTTACATATTAGCCTGAGGAGAGGGCTGAACTATTGGTCTACCAATTTATCTCTGTCTGCAATACCACACAGGCAGGCAGGCAGGGAAATGCTGATCTGTTCGGACTGTTTAAAAATTTAACAAGACCATGGATGCCAAAAAGAATGATGGACAGACTGTTAGACCCAGCCAATAATACGGCTCATTTAGCCTATACGAACGCATATCATTAGGTAATTTTAAGAAAGGTGCAGCGTTAGCTATCTCTTTTTTACTTTGTTATAAAAACTGTGATTGAGTTTAGATTGTGAGGACACAACTGAGCTGCCAAAATCAAACACCAATTAGCTGTGCCAGTCTTAAGGTAAATACATACTATTATTTTCAAGCTATAAAGTGTCTCACCATCAGATGTCGGCATTATGTGTGAACACGCATCCATGAAAAGTTAGACATGAGTAATGTACACTCAAAAAAATTCCTTGTCATTAAATGACCATTTCTCTACCTAATAATAAACTCAGACAATGATAAATCAGTGCGATTTTGTCTGTGGGGTCACCCCTCTACCACAGAATATTCATCTGGTTGGTGCGACAAAGCTTTACAGTGACCCTCATTCGTTTCCAGTATTATCTGAAAATCGAATTTCACTACGATGTGTTGTTCCTGTCAGCTCTAAGATTCCATATAGCAACTTTTAGTCAATGCTCTAACTGCAAGCTTAGCAGCTGCTTCATACCCACATAGGCCATTTTGCTGAGCAAACTCACATTGCTAATGCAGTTGATTGCCATATAGTCTTCTGCAAAGCGAGTATAGTACACATTTTTGTAATGGCTGCTCATGTTCATTTAACCTACAAATATGGTGTAGCAAGCACTATGCTCTTACAAAACGAACTTTACAGGAACGAAACGATGTCAATCTGTGGAGCAAACTCGCAATTCTACTGCAGCTACTATCCTTACAATTGCTAGTTAAATTAACCTAAATTCTGTCTGGCAGTGTTGTGTAATTCCTATTGGAATTCAGCCAGAGTGAGTATATCAAACAACTGGAACTTCAACAGTAATCAGCCTCTGCAATCTGCATTGACAATGACTGTGGGGAATATTGACTATTGAGGCTAGCTAAATCATATAAAAAACAGCCATCTAACTAATGAGTGTGAAAACATCAAACACTGATTGGATTAAATAATATGAAGACAAAATCCTATTTATCTTGCATTATAGGATTAACTAACCAAAGATCCAGAAAAGGATTAATTAACCGAAGTAGACAAGAAAATAGCAATTGAAACAAACAAACTCACATTGATCAAAGGTTGACAATTCAACCCAGGGCGAGGCGTAGATCGGATCAGAACTTTTTAAAATCATGTGTCCCAAAATTTTTGTCTCTCTTCAGTTCATCGCAGTTTTCCTATGGGGTTACGGTCAAGACCTGGGATGGCCGTGGCGAAACCTTTTTTCTCTGGTCAGTAAAGCATTTTTGTGTTGATTTTGACGTGCGCTTTGGATCATTGCCCTGCTGGCAGATCAAATCACGGCCCAGTTTAAAGTGGCAGAGGCCGTCAGTATATGATTTAATATCTGCTGGCACTTGATGGAGCCCTGGATAACATGTATCCTACCAGGTTGTCCAGGATCTTTGGAAGAAAAAAAAGCCCCACAACAACAAAGGTCCACCACCATACACTGGGGATGAGGTTCTTTTCTGTCTATGCTTACTCCACCACTGGTGTTTCTTCCCAAAAAGCTCTATTTTGGTCTCATCTGACAATAGGACACGGTCCCATCAACATTTCCAGTAAGGCTTGGCAAACCGTAGGCACTTGCATTTATTGTTTTACGAAAGCAATGGCTTTTTTAGGCAATTGTCCCAAACAACCTGTGATTATTTTGGAGACGACCAATCATAGTTTGGGACTTTCTGACCCCAACATCCAATTTCAGCAATTCTACAACTATCCCTGGAAATTATTTGGCCACTCAAACCATCCTCCTCAATTTATGCACACTTCCTCATTCAGGCCGATTGTTGATATCTCCAGTTGCTTTAAGCTTCTTAATAATTACCCTGAAACATTGAGCTATTTTCTTTGAGTCATTTGCTGATTTGAGCAGCCCAACAACTTTGGTTGCCCATCATTATTGTATTCTCAGATCTTTCCCATAGTGATGGACTATGACGAGAGGGAACTGTACAACTGTAAGGCAAACAACATCAATGGGTTTTTAAGTTATTGCAACCTTACAAAGACAAGAGAGTTATTGAACGTCTTGTTTCAAATACATATATTAATAATCAGAAGTCCATCCAACTTAAATAAGGCTAATTACATTGAAAACAAACTTCACATTGTTTTGACTCAAGTTTTCATACATTAGCAGGGTAAGTAATTGAATATATGAATGCTTTCCCTCGTCAGGATCTAGCAAATCTTTGTGCTGGTTTTGGTCATCTGTGAGCTCAATTTTATCACTCCTGCTTATGTTTTTTAATTGGTCCTGCCATACATACCTACACATATGGTAAGGTGACAAGACACTGGCGTCCTTATGGTACCTAGAATTTCTAAACAAACCTCTTTCTCCCATAGAGCTCCACTATTGTGGTGTGATCAGCCAAATAATGTGAGAGCACTGGACTCCCACTGGGCTCCCCAATCCACTGGGCGCCCCTCCTCACTGGGCTTTGTGCGCACCAGACCAGCAAAAGGACATCAACCAACCACAAACCAGAGTCCAGTGGAGTCCCAATCCACTGGACTCTGCTCCCCACTGGGCTCACCAATCCACTGGGCGCTCCTACCCACTGGGTTCCCCTCTCCACTGGGCTCCCCAATCCACTGGGCTCCCCTCTCCACTGGGCTCACCAATCCACTGGGATCCCCTCTCCACTGGGCTCCCCTCTCCACTGGGCTCCCCCCTCCACTGGGCTCCCCTCCCCACTGGGCTCCCCAATCCACTGGGCTCCCCTCCCCACTGGGCTCCCCTCCCCACTGGGCTCCCCAATCCACTGGGCTCCCCTCTCCACTGGGCTCCCCAATCCACTGGGCTCCCCTCCCCACTGGGCTCCCCTCCCCCCTGGGCTCCCCAATCCACTGGACTCTGCTCCCCACTGGGCTCTCCTCCCCACTGGGTTCCCCTCTCTATACTCGGCTCCCCAATAGACTGGGCTCCAGTCTCCACTGGGCTCCCCAATCCACTGGGCTCCCCTCCCTACTGGGCTCCCCAATAGACTGGTCTCCAGTCTCCACTGGGCTCCCCAATCCACTGGGCTCCCCTCCCTACTGGGCTCCCCAATCCACCGGGCTCCCCTCTCCACTGGGCTCACCATTCAATTGGGATCCACTCTCCACTGGGCTCCCCTTTCCACTGGGCTCCCCCCTCCACTGGGATCCACTCTCCACTGGGATATCTTCTCAGCAATGCCATTCGGGGGCGGTGTCACTGGCTTCCTTGTGTTCCGCTATGCCGTCCCTAATGCACATGCGATGGGAACTTGGTGGGCTATACTCGGCCCTCTCTCAGGGTGGTTTGTGGTTGGTTGATGTCCCTTTGCTGGTCTGGTGCTCACAAAATGGGTTGAGCTGTTTCCTTCCTGGTTGTCCCCTAGGGTCAGTCTGAATTATATGCAGAGGTAGCCTTTTGGATCCAAGGAATGCCCACTCAAATTTTTCTGTTGTCTTGTTAAACTTTTTAAAGCCCTAAGCCCCTTGTCCACACATCTGGAATACCTGGCCTGATGAATCCAAACTGACTCTTTTGATAATCCATCCATATCTTGTTGTTGTGTGCTTTTTGGGGTTTTAGGCACTGACGGTCCCGAGTGCGCTGGGAGTGAATACAATGAAGCAGTGCCTTAATCAGTACTGAATCAGAACTACACATCATAACATTGTCGAGAAGGACTGGTCAAAAGATGTTTACATTTTTTTTTACTTCAATTAAGGTTATTTTAAAATAAAAGTCCAAACTAACACTGCTGCTTAGCTACAGGGTTTGAGTAATCACAGCTGTTTTCTACTAAAACTCATACAAACGACTTGTTCAGTGAAAGGGTGATAATAAACTAATGTACGTAGAATCAGTTAGCGTTAGGAGTCTATGGCTAACATAACCAGCTAACTATCTATGTAACATAACTAGCCTATCGTAATCATCCTCACAGCAGTCAGGCAAAAGCAGTTCACATTCTCTTCGGTTTGCAACCGGAACTAGAATACATTTTTACTTTCATCAACAAATACTATTTATCGTATGACTAGCAGAAATGCACATAGTTTAAAGCAATCCTTTGTAGGTCCCAGTCACAAATGACAACCATAAGTCCTTTATGCTGAACAAACAGCACACAGCAGCTTCAGCAATATGAATAAAATATACAAATTATTGAAAGGTTTGTAGTAATTAAGGCTCTCTGCAAAGAACTGAGTGTTCTGTGTTTCTGTGTGTTTATTATGAAGATGAATGTCAAAATAGTTAAGTGAACCAAATTAAGGAGAAAGAAGAAATAACAGAGACCCATGGGGTTGGACTGGGGAGCTAAGCTCATCATCAGACCTCCATCTGCAGGGGTCTCCAAGGCCTGCTCTCTCTCTCCCTGGCTTGGTTTCTATCACTCTCTTCTCTTCCTCTATCTAGCTTTCTCTCTCCCTCTCTCTCTCAGGGGACAAAATTTAACAGCAGTGTGGGTTTTCTCTAATTGCACTGGTCCATATCGCTGCTCTGTTCCTGCCTGGATGATTACCTCAGAGCCTCATTAAATAACAACATTTTGTTCACAATGATTTCCCTTTGAGATGACCCCTTCAGATCATTACAAATAGCTAAGCTCAAAAGAGAAAGAGACATCAATAAAACACTTCAATTGAAAAAGAAAAACATGGAACATTTCCCATTAAAAGAAACCTTGGTATTTGTTTAATTAATCCGCAGTAAATGCAGCCTTTTTTTGCATGTGTCAACAGTGGACTTATGTATCAATACCAAAGTTTCTGTGTGAATCTTTACTTAGACACTAAGAGATGCTTGTCAACCCCAGTGTACTGCTAAAAGCTCCAGAAGCAACCCTGCTAGCTGTGATATTGCTGAAAATATTGTCTCGTTCTTAAACACTATGCTGAACTGTGACACCGGCTGTCTAGCATATTTGGGCAGTCTTGAAAACAAATATCTGAGATGGGTTCATTACAGTGACAGACTAGTCACCAGATCAACCATAAGGAGGAGACACTGCACTTCCCATTACATGGAGACAATTTCATTGCCAATTCTGGGGCAGTAATTACACTGCAGATTTAGTCAAATGTATCCTGTCCAGCTCTTGTTGTCATCTGTCAATGTATGGCGTCAGACTAATGTCCCAGACTCACGACTTTTCAATGAGAACTGAATAATTCACTCTGTGCAAGATGTTTATAAAATAACATTAGTGTGGACTTATCTGTGGAAGTACAATATGTCCAGCACATTCTCATTTAGGTCAGGATGAATAAGGATGTCATTAAATGGAATTTTGTGGCAATATGCCTATTTGACACAACGGTGTTACACTGAGGGGGATTCTATCTCAAAGATAAAGCAATAAATGGATGCAAAACAATAACAAAAGTGAATTATGAATAAAATATGAATATAGACCAGTTTTAATAATACTGCATGAGAGAAAGAAATAGTCTGGCGTGAAGGAGTGTGAAAAATATTTCTGTGGACAATTCTCATGAAGAAAATGCTTTTACAGCGTATGCTCTTGTCTTTACTGTTGATCCAAAGGCCTGTTCCATGAAATGTTTGCCACTCTCATCATGGTACGAAGGTTATAACAGACAGGTTTCTAGCGTAACTTTTGCTCATTGGCGTGATTTACAGGAATATTTTGAAAAGGCTGCGGTAGCTAATTTCCAGTCAAAAATTCCGGCTTGGTTTAGCCCTATCCCCTTTTAACAGGATTTAGTGTTCATCCCCCACTCCTAAACCAGATTAATGTGCCATAATAACGACCCCTGTAGAAATCCTTCTACTCTTTCAAGGCTTCTGTTCTACCGCTGATAATGAGTGGATGAAATCTGTCAGGAGCTCCAGCTCCAAATCTTTGTCTCGTGGATGGAAGGCAGCCAAAAGACATGCCCTGAAAACACATTGCTCCCAAATTGAAAAGGCAATTACACACAAACCCCGGGAGGAATAGACCACAGTGTATTGCCCCTGTGTGTCCTTGTGTATCATGTGGTGCCATATAAAGAACCAACTGGGGGAATTTTCACCATATCAATGAGCTTTAGCTGGGGGGTTAGCCTCAGAAACTCTACAACAGATGACAACACAGTAAATATGAACATAGGACATCATCCTTTCTTCATTAGATCTGCAGGGAAGTGTGTAACCATCATTGTTAACCTTCCAGGTTGTTTGAGGATATCTCTGTACATGCTATGCTATGAACACATTTGTATATACGTTGGGACCCGTTTGAACATCAAAGAATGTGCGAGACAAAAAACATTCACATCCACTTCTATTTAAAAGGGTTGTAGTTGCCTAATCTAAAAGCAGGATGTGATGTCATCGTATCCAAAGTTAGTGACGTGGGTCACGTCAACCAGGCTAGTCCAAAGTTACCTTGAGCCTCAAACACCCTCAGCTAAATTTACTGGGATGTAACTTTAGACTCTCACATTTCAAAGCAGATTAAATTGGGATTGTTGTAGCCTCCAAAGAGACTTAGGGAGCAGGGAGTCGCTGTGTGAGGTTTATGGGGATTAAACAGAAAGCCAGCATTCACAAAATCGGGATAAATTTACGCAAAATCAATGCCCTCTTTCTCCTCCACAATGCCATTCACCAACAATTACAATAATAATACACACCAAATCTGTACGTATCATTAGAAAACATAGAACCAGGGATTGATAAGGATTAAAGTGAGGAAGCAGTGAACAGCAATAGGGTCATCTTCATAGTAATAACAGTGTTCTAGCTGGGATTGTTTTTTAATATGTTCACCTTTAGTAAGGTCATTGCTACAATCCACTGGAAGAGAACTCAGTCACTCAGAAAATTAGCAATATTTAAATTGCAGTAATATAGCAGATGCGATTATCCATGAGAGATTCATGGGTGCAATTAAGGTTAAGCGCTTTTCTCAATGGAACATGGGCCGCTTTTTTCACTTTTCGGTTACTGGCCATACTATGAGCCCTAAAAAAGTAGTTGTAAAAGTAATGGGAGTGTTTTGTTTTTGGCTTATTATGGGTAATCTGCTGTCTGGTTGGGAGGGTCTCTAGAATTTATGAAATGAGTGCTGCAAGAATTTACGAAATTCACATACATTTAAAGCAGATCTGCTTTAAATGCATGTGAATCCAAAGGTTTTAGTTGCTCCCTCATAGCTGGTCTACATCACGTCTGCATGTATTTTGCACACTCTCTGTACACACTCCACCTGAGTAGTCAGGGCTTAAGTTATGCCAGGTTGCCAGCCATGGACAGAATGCACCTGATCTGTACTCAGAAATCTGCCCTGTATGTTAGAGACGTCTCTAGCGCTCTTAAGGAGGAACAATGTCTGGATAGTGCTTGAGGTCATCATGTCCACTGGGCTGATCTAGACCAGGTCCTACTGGACGGTAAGACCCAGTACCCGACCTTAGAAGTCTCTGACAGGGGGACACCGTTGATTAAAATGGGTAGTGAAAGAGAGGGTTTTGGGGATTTGAGATATGAGATATGCAAGGTCACCCTGGTCTACCACACATGTGAAGGACTGACATCCAGATGCACCAAGACTGCCCTCATGTCTTCTGTCAGAGAAAAAAGTGACATATACTTGGGACTTCTACCCTGACTGGACCGGACATGCTGTCTGCTGAACAATGTGAAACAAATGTATACACGTGTTCAATCATTTCATTCAAACTGCTTGAGCATGTTGAAGAAAAATCCCCAAACACATCAAAAAACATCTTTTTTGCCCGGCACAAAAAAAGAATATTTCAGATGCTCGAATCGCTACAATTCCCCACTCCAGTTTCTAATCAATGGTTTTCACAAGCTGTCAAAACGACATGGGTCATTGAAAGATTCTCAAATAATGTACTAAAACAAACTCAATTTCCCCGTTTATCGGTGGAATAGAGCCAAAGCAAGCTATCTGAATGTTTCATGTGTGTTTCGACATGTTCCCATTTTACACCGTAGATGCTTCCTATTTGGTTTTGATATTTGGCCAGCATGTCATGAATCGTGCCAGGTGGGGGCTGCTTAAACCAACTTATGCATGATAGCAAACACTAAAACGTGTAGCCCAAAGGTGTAAGATACATCATGTGCCACTAAACATCCAGCTGCATATCTCCTGGCATGGAACTAGGTTGAACAACTACCGACTGCCAGGCATTGCTGTTCATTCATGAGATTATGATGACTTATCTCTGTTAGTAGTCTGTATATTTGAGTTTCATTCATACATTAGCACTCTTTTAGTTACAGTGCAGAGAATATTCCAACCCCTTCACCTTCTCCACAGTGTTGTGTTATAGACTGCAAATGTAATTGATTACAAAACTTAAAAAGTGAAAACAAGGTTTTAGAAATGTGTGACAATTTGAAAATATAAAACCTCATGTACACAAGTATTCAGACCCTTTATTCAGTACTTAGTAGAAGTGCTTTTGTCAGCGATCACAGCATTTTTCTTACTGACTTAGACCATTTCAATGTGGTAAGATTCTAGCTCAACGTGTACAGTGAATATAAGGTCATCTATTTGCATGCAGCTTTGAATCTTCTTGAGTATACCTCTATTGGCTTTGCAGACCAGGATTTGGGTATTCTCCCAAGCTGTGTCTGATTGGATGGGGAGTGTCAGTGAACTATAATCTTTAGGAAGCTTTAGGAAGTCTTGCTGGTTTCAACCCCCTTCCATTTCACAATGATGGAACTTAAAATGCTTTAGCAATGTCTCAAGGTCTACAAAGAGACTCTTGAACTTCATGGCTTGTTATTTTTCTTCGATTTGCTCTGTGAAGTGTGTATTGTGTGTATATTGAAGGCATAATAATACATTTAATTAAGTATAAATTAAGACAATAACACAACCACATGTGGAGAAAGATCAGAGGGTTTGGATGCTTTCCAAAGGCACTGCATTTATTTATTTTCACAGTGATTCGACCAGGCAAGTCAGTTGAGAACCAATTTTCAATGACGACCTGGCCAAAGGCATACCCCCTGTGGGCAATTCACCTCAGTATCTCTCATGAAAAATGAACAGGGAGAACTGAGCAGTCACACCATGCCAATTTTCTTCTTACTGACTTAGACCATTTAAATGTGGTGGGATTTTAACTCGACAAGTACAGCGAATATGAGGTGGTCATCTATCTGCAAGCATGGCAGATTGGCTGGCTATGAACCCCTTGCTCTTGAAATAATATTGAAATAATAACCTAATGCCTTTCCATGCTGTGTCAGTTAATATATCTACCTCAGATTATTCTTAAATAGTGCAGACTGTAATCCCAAAGGCATTTATTGAACTGAATTAATTTATCGCTTATAAACATTATTAAAACTGCTACTGTACGGTATCAACACGTATCCGAGATTCTACACTCGAACTTTGGCTTCTGCCCTGCTCCTTCTGACCTTTAGACAGACAGAGGACATTGTGTATTACAGCCTCTTATGCAACCTTTGGAAAATCCATGAGTTACCTTTGGGATTTCAACGGCAGAGTGAGTAATTGTCCTTCAAGCCATCAAGACTTATTGTCTTTTGATCCTATTGTTATGATTACCCTACACCCACCTACCCAAACCACTGCATTATGGAGACAGACTTACGCTTTAAACAGGGAACCAGCAGTTGGAATAATAATAACAAGCGATACTCACTGTCACTGTTTTGTAAAAAGCTGAGGGATGGGGCTGGAGAAATGTAACCACTGAAATTCAGAGACAGATACATAATATCAAAGGTATAGTCTGATTCATTTTTTATAGTCGCAGCGTGTTTGGTGAGATTTACTCTGATTACAAAAAATAAAACAGTGATATTTTGGGTTCTGCAGGGATACAAGAGCAGAACTATGTTCATGGGCATTTGTAAGGTAAATTCTTCAAAACCAGACAACATGTCTGCAGCAAGTCCAGATTGCCCCTAGAACAATTAAAAAGATTTTATGAAGATAGCACCAGTGTTAGTCAACTGTGAATTCATATTAACTCAAATCTCACCTAAAGATAAATGTGCTTTCTCAATTATGCATTTATTTAAAGCGTTAAAGGGGGGCTTGAGGGTACATACAATTTTAAAACTGAATCTTCCAGATAGTGGAATAAAACAAAAACAGACTGAACAATGACAAGTATATTTTTCACCTGACAACCTGTCATATATCTCTGAAATCTGCATTACTTACTGCGTGTTGCTTTGAGTCATATATAGCACCCATTGAAGTCCACAACCTAGCAGTGATAACAGGAGCCCTTCTATATGACAAATTGCGTACTGACTATATCAGCGACAAACACCCGGAAGGGAGGGTGCTCTAACTGGTGTGTGCATGTCTGTGTGTGTGTGTGTGTGTGTGTGTGTGTGCGCGCACGCATGTTCGTGTATGTGTGAAGCAGCATGTCCAATCACAGTGGAGTGTGCAGCAGGGTAGCATGAGGCAGGCAACTAATAACGCAAACCAAGAATTACATACAAAATGTCATAGTGTTTCAAAGCCCTGTCGTTGCCAGACTGCCATCAAGAACAATACATCGCCTAAATGAATGTTGACCTAACAACCCCTATTCCTAACTGATGTTTAAAACCAAGCCAGAGCCCTCCTGAGCTTTCTGGTGAGGCCGTGGTGGCTGGGCCGGGTCGTACCATCTTTGGTGTACAGAGAGATCTCCACCTTCCTCTCCTCTGAGCCCAGCAGAGCCTTGGCCATTTGGGCCACCGCAGGCCTCTTGGTGTGCGGCCCGTACAGGAAACTGCAGGTGCAAGGCTTCTGCATGACCTCAGAGCGCGTGTAACCACACATGCCACAGAAGGCATCATTGCAGAAGATGATGGCACAGTTTTCCACGCGCGCATTGGCAATGATGAACTTGCGATCTGAGGAGGGAGGGAGATATGTATCAATATTGTTCTAATCTAAAGAATCCTTGCATGCTGTCATCACATATTACAGAGTTTACTATACTTAAACATGGTCAGTTTGGTTGACCTCATGGTATGCCCCATCGGTTCGCCACACAAAGACATAAAATACTGCTAAAGAAATACATTTGGAGCATTTTCAAGGGGCAAGTCATTCTGCTTACAAATCTGAACTATTGCAAGTGATATGAAAAGTAATACTCTACATGTTGGTAATTGGAGTTGGTTTCTTTTCATTTGCTTGCATACAGTATTAGACAAAGAGCAGACACTGTCACCCTTTATTTACCTAGTTTAATAATAGTCTCTGTGTAGCCTATATACAACAGATCAATATGTGAATTCGACTATTTTAAGAAAGGAACAGTACACGAGCAATTCAGACCTGAAATAAGTCAACCACAACTTAAGATTTCTTGCATACCTATTCTTAATCTTTAATGTCCTTACTCTTCTCTAAAGTCAAAACAAATTGAGCTATCAACCTGAAACCAACATTCAAATGTCCAAACTGACCCAACTTAGACTATTTGAGAAAACATTATGCATAGCATTTATACTTGTAGGAACTATAACAATATTTAAAAGACCTCCCAACTAGATGTTTTTATGCCATACACTGGAACCTAAAACAATGATGTGTAGTTGTGGAGCAGTGCATGTATTAGATTCTCTGTAAAATATGTATGGTTTTCAGAAGTTTTCAGAAAATTGGCAAGGACTCCTCTCCTGTTCTATTCTAGCTTCAAGGAGAAGCTAGTTCCACCATAGATAAATACAGTGAAATATTGCTGGCCATGATCACAACCCTGAATATGTGATCATACCCGAAATAGGGTACAGTCGGTAGGGTTGACCAAACACTCAGTAGGGTTGACCAAACACTCCAATATTACATTTCCGATTTTATTCATGAACTACTAATGTGTTTTATTGTTTGTGATTCTATGTACAGTTAAAACATAAAATGTATATGGTATGTACTACAGTCGATTTGGTTTTGCTAATATTGTGTTTGCGTTGTGACAGATCATTAGTTTAAACAAAACTAGATAAGATTTAGTTGGGGGACAACAATATAAGCAGATGACACTGCAGTCATACTAGCTCGTCCCAGCTCTCCTTAGTGAGAGAGTTGCGTGCAAAGAGACATAGTCCAACAATTACTTCAACCAGCAATGAATGAACTCAGGTAAAATATATGTCAAATAACAGACATCACGTATCCTACAACAGTAGTTGTATTGCAGTACTCTCTAAAAACTAACTATCTATAATAGGGGCGATTTTCTCTGAACAGCTGTTCAATTAAACCAAGGCAAAACAATAAAGCAAGCTAATAAGCGTGCTCCTGGCCAGTTGTTATGCTACTTGCCTTTTAGGCTATACTAAATTCAGATTAAAGAAAAAAAATGTTTATCTATAACAGAAATATGCACACATTTGCACGAAATAATAGTTCATGCTGGAAACATCAAACCAACTTTTAGGACACTCTCTCCAAATCTGTAAATACTTTAATCAGCATAACTAAGTAGTATAAAATAAGCCACACATGTCTCTACTATAAAACATATACTGTTTATTCGCTTACATTTTCATGAATAATAAACTCACTAACAATCATACATGTAGAAACTATTATTTAACCACTAAAGCTACCCATGCTTAACGAATAATCTTGATTAGGCCAGCCTAATTTCATTTTTTATTGAATGAGTATCAAATTTAGGACATATCGCCAAAATTGCTATACACTGGGTGAAATATATAGCTTTAATAATAATGTCAATTTCCATGAAGTAGCACGCAGCATACGTCAGCCTAAAGAATGTTTCAATAGCGCGAAGCACTGGTTTCGATGACCCCGTGCAACTATTCACGCAGGGTAACTGGAAAACCCGACAAATCACTAGAGAAAAGAAATAAAACATCGAATTATGCTTAAGGTGCATAATTATGCATAATCTTAAAGGTGTTTTTGCCCGTCTCGCCCCGGTCTAGCGACTCGAATGCTGCCAGATAAAAGGAGAGGCAAATAGGTTTTTAGTGCATTGAAATTAGCCTACACTAGCTAGATAATTGTGGAAAGTGGTCACAGAACCTCTAATAAAGCATGTGAACAGTTTTCCATTAGCCTATTTATATATTTCAAGATTCCATTAGGCAGTTATTGTCCCAAAAGTCATGTGAATACGATTTGTTCTGACAGGGTTTGTCAAACCATGGCTTCCCTAAAAATGCCAACAGTAATATGGAAACGAGATAATCTTACTCTGTCCTTCGAATTTTCTGATGATAGTATCCAGAAAAGTGTTCTGGGGAGCCACGTGTCCCCGCCGAACAGGCATGATTTGGGCGGTAGCCTATTTCCCGCGGTTTGGAAAGTTGGTCACTGAAGAGGTCTCTCGCTGTTCGCCTCCGTTGCCTACAGTGGTCCCGTAAAAAAATAAGCTGATTGAAATATGTCACAGCCAAAACCAAGTCCTGCGACGTGACGTGTTAACTACTTTTTTCATCACTTTCCAAAAGCAGGCGCTTTGACGATTTGACGTGGAAACAATCCACAAACAAACAACCGAACAAAAATGCCTAGGGTATCTTATTTGGCTGACTATCAACCGACCTGCTGTTGACAATCTAGGTTATCCTTCACTTCTTTCCCGGCTTGGAAGTAGCGCCGCCTCACAGGTGCCCTTGGGATTTTTGCCTGCTGCTGATGCTGAGAACATCTTTGACATGCCCTATTTGTCTGACCACCCTAGAGATCTTATCAACCTCTGCAATGTTGATGATGATGGTCTAATTAATATGATAGCGTGTCTCAGGTATGTTTTGTGTGGTTATTTTTATACAGTCAAATCCCAAAATGACAAGAATTCCTTTAATGAACAGGGCATGACTTTAATTTAGTCTGCGCGTTGAAATTGAAATATGATTTTGTTATGAAGAGCAGCCTGTGCCTACAAATGTCAGTAGGCCTATAGGTTTATTAGAGATTTCGTTTAGAGTCCATATCTTTATTAATCACAATATATTATTTCAAATCGAGAAATTATATAAATGCTATACTCTTATAACGTCGTTCACTCATCACCTTGTCTTGGCTCATTCACCACAGACTTGGCACCTTCATTCCATATATGGTGTGATTGCCATCTAGAGGCACATGAATGATATTGCCGGAGTTTTTTAGGTTACAGTACGACCCCATGAACAGGAGAGGGCAACAGCATACTTGAGTTCAAAACAGACATGGACATGGTCTCATTAGAAATTACATTACGTTATCATTAAGTAAAATTAATGAATTGTGTTATGAGTTGAATTACATTTTAAGATTGTTGTATTTCTCAGCTAAAATATAATATAAAATATGGAATCCTTATCCTACAGTAGCATGAAAAGGCAATATTGCCGATGTGTATTATGGTCAGAATGTTTATCTTGTGTTAAGCCAATGGCCACATTATCTTAAAACCATGTGTGTGTCTTAGTGTATAAGATTACATATTGTCATATTTTAACAGTGAGACAGGAATGTAGCATCATAATGCATTCTTCAAAGTTGCCACCCTTTCCCTCGATAACAGACCCTTTGCACACTCTTCGTATTCGCTCAACCAGCCTTTGTACAGTTATAACTGTACAGAGAAAGACCTCTAGTTTGGTTGGTTATTACAAAATGCACTGTATTATTACATTTTCATTTACAAAGACCAACTCCCACATTTGGTATTAATCACCACATTATGTAATAATTTATTGCAAAATGCGTGGAGATGTATTACACATTGTGTTCAAGCTGTTTATTACAAAATGCAGAAGATTATTACAAAATGCGGGTGTTATTACATAATGAAGTGAACATGTGTTACATTTTGTCAAGTTGATGCTGTGTTATTACATAATATGTTGTTAAAAACACATTTTAAAAAAGTTTTCCCATCTCCAAAATGCAAATCAAAATAGAATGAAATATTGTGCTAATCATTTATCCGTGAATTTAATTGAAAAAAGTACAAAGACCTATCAAATGTTGAAACTGATAAATTATTTTGTTTTTGGAAAAATACATGCCCATTTTTTATTTGCTGCCTGCAACACATTTTTTAAATGTTGGGCAAGGGGCCTTTTTACCACTGTGTTGCATCATCTCCTCTTTTAACAATACTCTGCAAGTGTTTGGGAACTGAGGAGACCAATTGTCAGTGGTTTTGTAAGTGAAATATATTCCCATTATTGCTTGGCATTGGATTTTAACTGCTCAACAGTTCACTCGCCACGCCTCTCACATCATCACAG
This sequence comes from Esox niger, assembly GCA_016801105.1. Classification (NCBI taxonomy): domain Eukaryota; kingdom Metazoa; phylum Chordata; class Actinopteri; order Esociformes; family Esocidae; genus Esox; species Esox niger. The sequence goes on from JACXGJ010004897.1 coordinate 23,326, forward strand.
CTACGGAGCCATGCATTTGTAAAGGTGCAGAATGTGGTTTGGCATTGTCTCGCAGGAATAAGCAAGGTCTTCAGGCAGCGGACAGGGGCCAGCATGGGCACCCTGACTGGTTTTCAGCTAAGTAGTCCCATACACAACAAACTGTGATGCACTTTGTGTTCTGACACCTTTCTATCAGTACCAGCATAAAACATTTTCAGCAATTTGAGCTACAGTAACTCTTTTGTTGGATCGGACCACACAGGCCAGCCTTCGCTCTCTCATGCATCAGTGAGCCTTGGCCGCCCATGACCCTGTCACCAGTTCACCTCTTTTCCTTCCTTAGATCACTTTTGCTTGGTACTGACCACTGCAGTTTGGGAACACCCCACAAGAGCTGCAGTTTTGGAGATGCTCTTACCCAGTTGTCTACCCATCACAATTTGGCCCTTGCCGAAGACGCTCAGATCCTTACGCGTGCCCATTTTTCCTGTTTCTATTACATCAACTTTGAAATCAGAATGATGTTTATTATACTTGCTGCCTAATATATCCCACCCACTGACAGGTGCCATGGTAACGAGATGATCAGTGTTATTCACTTCACCTGTCAGTGGTCATAATGTTATGGCTGATAGGTGTACATTATACTTTGTGCTTGTACATTTTCTGCCCTTCTCAATTTGCGCTTCTCTTTAGACGCAAACTGCATTTCATTGTACAGTACTTGTACATATTCAATGACAATAAAGTTCATCCTACATCTAAAACTCCAAATTATTCTTAAATTGTTGCTCTATTTGCCCGTGCAGTCTTTCACAGATTAGTGAACCCCTCCCCATCCTCACTTCTGACAGACCCATCCTCTTGGAATGATCTTTTAGTACTCAATCATGTTACTGACCGATTGTCAATTGACCTAATTAGTTGTGTGATATTCCACCAGGTTTTTTTGCATTACACAACTTTTCTGACCTCAGTCCAATTGATATGCTTGGACTGCAGAGTGAAGGAAACCATCCAGCAAGTGCTAAGCATATGTGGGAACTCATTCAAGACGGTTGAAAAAGCATTCCAAGGCACGACTTCATGCCTGTTTTAAGAAAGCCAAGTGTAAGGCACATGGTGGTTACTTTGAAGAATCAATATGGCTATATTTTGAAGAAATATAAAAGTACAGTATTGTCATCTTCATCCGCTTATCCATTATCAGGTCGCGGGGGCAGCAGCTCCCGCAGGAAACACCAAACTTCCCTTTCCCATGCTACATTTGCCAGCTCTGACTGGGGGATCCCAAGGCGTTACCAGACCAGTGTCGGAATCTAATCTCTCCACCTAGTCCTTGGCCTAACCCGAGGTCTCCTCCCAGCTGGACGTGCCTTGAACACCTCCCTAGAGAGACATACTGGGGGGAATCCTTACCAGATGCCCGAACCACCTCAACTGGCTCCTTTTGATGCAAAAGAGCAGCGGCTCTACTCCGAGTTCCTCACGGAAGACTGTGCTTCTCTTCCTATCTCTAAGGGAGACGCCAGCCACCCTTCTGAGCAAACTCATTTCAGTTGCTTGTACCCACATTTCTAGTTCTTTCGGTCATGACCAAGCCTTCATGACCATAGGTGAGGGTAGGAATGAAAATGGACAGCTCTCTTTTCATCACAACGGTGCGGGAAAGGGAATGCAATACCGCCCCTGCTGCTCCGATTCTCCAGCCAATCTCCCACTCCATTTTTCCCTCACGCATGAACAAGACCCCCGAGATACTTGAACTCCTTTACTTGGGTTAACGCCTCATTCCCTACCTGGAGGAGGCACTCCAACGGTTTCCTGCTGAGAACCATGGCTTCAGATTTTGCCATCAGGACCACATCATCTGAAAATAGCAGTGATTTGATCCCCAGCCCACTGAACTGCAACGCCTCCCCACCCCAACTACGCCTCGATATCCTGTCCATAAACGTTACAAACAGGATAAGATATACTAACTAGAGAATTCTATGTTCATTTTGATAGACATAGATATAACACACCCCCATTCCATTAATTCAGTGTTGTCCTACCAGCACCATCACCCACTGTCAGTCAGTACCAGCACCCACTTATCACAGGGTGGCTCAACATAAAACACACACAGGTTGGGTTGTGCCAAGAGAGCAACTTTATGAACAGGCTATGTTTTCATAACTTTTAAATAAATGTGTGAATTCTGATTCTTTCCAGGCACAACACTCAAAGATGCATGTAGATACGTTTGTTAAAGTAAATACTATATTTTCTTAGACGGAATGATGCTTTTTCTGGGACTCCAACTTACCCCACTCTCCCTAATGGTTTTGTAAACATAAAGAACTAGCTTTCTTATCATTATTCCCAAGACCTCTGCCTAAGCCTACCTGGAAATGACGTATAATGGAAGTGAAGTTCGTTGACTTGAGACTCACACAGAATGCACGGAATGTACAGCATTAATGACAGTAAGTGTATCTGATTTTACTTTGAATGTAATTCATGTGATTTGAATAAAACCATATTTTATGCATTCATTTTTGAGATCTCCAAACTAGGCTAACTTTGCGATACAATATTATGTCTATATATTTAAAAGCTAAAAAGATATGAATTGTAGTTCTTGTGATTTATTCACAGTTTTATAATGTGTTGCAATTTCATGCTGTGATATTATTGTGACTTAATGTTCCAAACATTGTTCACCATATGTTGGCTGTTTAGAACAAAGAAAGCCATGGGTATAGTTTTGTTCTTTTGTCGGTCATGGAAGCAATATGACTGACCAACCGTTGATTCTCTATTAAAAAGTTTTTTAGGAAAAAAATGGGTTTGTTATAGATACAGCAAATTAGCTCACAAATAAAGCTGTAATGCTGTCAATAAGATATATTCAATATATGGTCAATGTCAATATAATGATATTTTACTGTGTCAATGTTTTCCCCAATCACAGCATTAGGGTTTGCTTCCTTTTGTCAATGCTATGAGAAAAGCCAACCCTAGGGAGAGCAGATTAGGTTCTTTAGAACAAGTGTGCTTTTTTAAAATGTGGATGTTTAGACAATTCCTCTGACTACTTGTCCTAAAGTGCAACAGATAAGCTGCTGATTGTCTATTGACCAAAACCAATGGTCTATAGGCAATCAAAATATATTTGTTGAACAGTTTAATAACTTCCTTCTTTCCAGACTTTCAAATTGTCCAATTTCCTTCAGTAAGTGCTCCCAAATACTTGCCTGGGGGTAGTTAATACTCGGACATTCCGTTTCATTTCAATGAATTTTTGTACTTCTACCTAGTTTTTTTCCCCTCAATTGCTGACATCCAATTTGTGAGTAATGCCTTTTTTTATTGCAGCAACTTCAAGCGGACTTGGGGATAATCATAATCCTTTTTTTCTTGGAGCAGACAAAGCATCCATCATCATCTGCGCCTATTCAACATAATCTAGATTTACTTCTAAACAAACAACTTTCCAAGGTACTCATATGCTTGCAATGTTGTTTGATTATTTCATGAACAGACGCTGAACTTATATTAGATTTTATTCTTTGCAAAATATCTTGGATGAAGCAGATGTTATCTTAAATTAGCAGTTAGCATAAAATTCTATATACATTTTGCCCGCTTAGTGCATTTTCTGGAAGTCTTAAATGGATGTCTATTCGATTTGTTTCTGAGATTTGGCAAGCGATGCCATGGGTACAGTAGTACCTAGCTCATTCTTGGGCAATATATCCATTTTGTTCTGATGTGGCACTTTGGAACCAAAGCTTAAACCCCGGCATGGCTGCTTGAAGTCATCTTTTGTTTTAAGTAGTTGTTTGCACACTGTCAATACCGTGGAAGTTTTTCCGTAGACTACCTGCATGACACGCAAAGAAGCACTTAAAAACCTCTTAATGATTATACCAGTCGTACAAGGCATTTACCTCTTATCTTATCGCTCTTCTTCACATAGCAAAGTTTATGATCACACTGCACGGACTTACAAACACTGAACATTTCCCTGAGAGGGCATTCAACAGTGTACTCTACATTTCTGATAAATAGGCCAGAATTAGATTACAGATTATGACTATTCTGATGTTAAATGTTATTAATGTTGTGTTTCCAGAATAGTCATTGGCATTATAAGTGTAACTCCCTTTCATAGTATCTTTTTAAGTACCCATTCGACCGTTATGTCCCAATTGCTCCACATGTATCCTCTGGGGCGCCCATAGGGTGATGTGATTCACATGCATGCCTAGGATCTTTTGTGTTGGTCAGTGCCTTAACTGCAGGGGCCATTCTCCCTCGGTTTCAACTGGAAGGGAAAGTCTAACAAACACCTCTGAATTATGCAGCGGGGCTTTGCTTTTGTGGGAAAGGAAACAGAGAAGTGGAAGTGGAATCCTTGGGACGTCCCATTTCTGACGTCACCCAATCCCGGATGGCACTAATCAAAAAGGAAACACCCTGTGCTCATACAGAGTAGTAGACTACTGACCTACTGTTCAAACGGGGGGAAACGTGAGTGAAGGAAGACAAAATCCTGTTTGACTGGGCCAAGGCTTTCACGCAAGTTCTTTTGTTGTTTTGTGGTTGTTTTATTTACCGATAAAGGGCTCTTTTCAGTAAACAGGAGTTTTTTGGGACGTGCCTTCTGTAACATTAGGACTCTTGTCTGTTGTGAATACTATAGCCTGGAGGGGGGAGTTGAGTGTAGTTTAAGGAAGGCTGCCTTGCTATTGGGGAGGAGTTGTAAAATACTCCTTATTTGGAAACAGACTGGTCACATGGTGCCAGAATTCAAGCAATAGAGGTGAGAGACAGAGAGCACTTTGAACTGTGCCTTGAGAAGGTGAGCGGTACTACTACTGTAGCTGACTTTCTCAGATTATAGCCAATGAGGTGAGGCAAAATGCCCACCAACTTTACTGTGGTGCCTGTGGAGGATAACGAGGCCGAGAAATCAACTCTGGAAGGTGTGTTTAGGGAGGAAGATGACGAAGACATTCCTCCGCAACGACAATACTCAGGTGGGAACACACAGATTGCGTTGTCTGGGACATGCTCAGACAAGTTAAACCGAACTTTACCTTGGCCATTGATTTCTAAAATGCATCTATGGCTGTGTTTACTTGTTTGTTTATTCTCGTCGTGGAGACCTAACAGGTCTTTCAGATAGCATAATTAATTTTTTTTAAACTTTGTGTTTGATTGGAGGACTCAACATGGGATGCAAAAAAAACAAGTGACCATTTCCTGTCTCTCTCTCACACGCACACTCTTTGTCTTTTGTTTCTTTCATTTAATCACTCCTTTTTCATACACCCGCTCTTTGATCATAGTTGAAGATCATGATTAATGTGAAATCAATATGGATACTGTTTTCTTTCAAGGTTTCGTTGTGGCAGGGGCAGTCACTGCCCATGCTTCTTATCAGTCAGGTATTAACTTGTTTTAATTAGGTAGAGCTCCATTATTCTGGCTGAAGGCTTGTTTATACCTCTGCAGGGTTTGTTTATTGGAATGTCTCAAGATGACTCCCAGCTCTTTGGAAAATGCTATGCCAAGGGCCATTCCGTGAAATCTGAGGGATGGTGATCCTACGATTGTTTGTGAAACAATAGCTATGGGTCGCAAAGTGAAACCAAACCATAAAACGCTATGCAAGGATAAGTCATACTTGGAGAAATATAACATGCACTCAAAGAGTGCTGATGTAAAGTCTGGTAGCAGGAGGATGGTTTGTGCCAAATTTACTAATGTTTTTACCAGACTTTGCTTTAAGAATTTCCTATTTGCATTTACATTGTTCTTGTCCATTTGAATCTCAGATTCTCAGGTGGGTTACTGTGTAGCTTTATTATATTTGCTGACGAAATGTGGCCTCCTAATTGTACTTACTGTGCTCCTCACCATCAGTGTGTGGACAAGGATATCTATGTGCAGTGTTATCCAGTGGGATTCTGTTTTGTTATGCGCAAAATGTGTTTGGGAAACTTTGGGTCACTTTGCAGTGTGCAAATTGTTTTAATCAAAGTGTTGGTCTTTCTGACCATGCACTTTAGGAAAATGTGGCCCGCAATTAAAGATAATTGGGGACCCCTGAGGGATTATATAACTCAAATGTTTGCTTGTTGGTGTGTGTGTGGATTGTTTGTGTGCTTGGGTGTGGGGTTTTTCACCCAACTCTCTGGAAAAATACAGCTTGTGCCTCACAAAGTGGTAAGCAGGGGTCAAAGAGTTTAGGACTAAGGAGCCGTGCAGGAGGTCAGATGTCAGGTAGAGCTTGAAGCGGTGCATGTGTTGTATCATTTCGTCAATTATAGGGTTCCTTTGGATTTCCTGACTGTTTCTTCGTTTTTCTAGTGGTTTTGGCAAATGTATTGTCCAGTCAAAGATAGCTCTTTGGGTGAAAAGGAGACCTTGTGCCCAAAAAAAATCTATAAAACAAGTATTTAGAGCAGGCTGCGAATGAGTAATCTCTGTGTCACTGAAAGCTGAGCTGTTTATCTTTCTTGCTGTTGTCATTCACTTTTGTTTGTAAACACATATGAGTCACGGCACAGGCTGTGGTGTGCGGTCATTACTGGGCAGTGGTCAGCAGCAGCACGGCTCTGCTCACTCTCAGATAACTAGGTCTCTATTTGTAATACCATAGGATCTCCTCTCCTTTCTCACGCCTACAGCACCTGCACTCCAAACACTGCTGGCCCAACACAACATAGCCGGGGTGACATTTTTATATTTCTCAAAATGGTCTGCTCAGACTGAGGGTCAGGTTTCATAGTGTTTTCATTAACTGACCTTGCGGTTCTGTCTGTGCAATTCACTGACATATGTTGTCCATAAAGTCTGTTTTGGCTGTCGTAAAAGCGTCGCTGAAGTCATTAAATCTCTATTTCTTAGTTTAGTGTTTGGATTGCCAAGCCAGATTAGGTTGAATTTGATGTGTATGTAAAAATGATTGTACCTTTCCTTGGAATAGTACACTCAGATACATTACTAATAATTTGCGCAATCATCTTGCGTCAGCATTTGACATATAATAACTGTGGCATGCAGAATTACTCTTATTTAACCAGGACTATTGCCAAATAGGCAACGCCATTAGAAACGTTTCTACCTCTTACAACATTGCTGCTTACAAAATAGGCCAACTGGTCGTGTCTGACAGTAAATAAACACAATGAAGTCCACAAGATCATGGGCACAGTCACTGTGTGATTTTCTTGTTTGGGGAAACAGATCAGCTCACACCCAGAGGATTCTATCTCTTTTTATAGAAAAGACAACACGTTTGACATCAGAAGGCACGACTAGAATTTATAGGCTACTGCTGACAATAAATGAATTCAAATGGCCATTCAAAATGAAATCAATTAAAACATCCTTGATTTGAATATGACCATCTAATATTGGCTCATGAAAAAGGAAGCAATTTTTGGTCTACACTGACGTTCCTGAACAGTAGATAAGAGGAGGAAATGACTGTCCTGAACTGTGCATTGACGATGACTACCCAATGATAAAAAACGTGAATATGCACACTCATCTGCCGTATGGCCAATGCTGTCCACTGAGATAGTAGATTATTCCTGGTGTTGCAGGGGCCATTCTCATAGTTACACAAGTAAATAAAAATGTTCTAATCAAAAATGTCCATGCTTCTCAATGACAGCTGCAACACGGTCAGCTTTTTCATATTTGCCTTGTGCACTAACCTGAAATTGCAGGCTTTCTGGCTGATGCTATGTGTTTCTTTTTACTCTGCTTGAACAGTCAGATTCCAGAAATCTACTGCTTTTTGATTACTTAGAACACGCTACATCAATAAGTCAGATACATTTATTTTAAGTGTGTATAATTTACGGTTGGTTTATAAAGTTCACCTTTAATTTTAGTTTAAAAAATATATTTTTTACAAAGATGGCCTGTCATTCAATTTAATGACCCTATCTGAGTTCCTCATGTGGTTATGAACTTAAAAAGTTGATACTTCCTGCTGTTTTGACATTTCGGATGGCATTGCATCTAAAAACTACTGCCACTGACATGCCAGTGAAACTTCAGACAATGTCAAATTTCTTCCCTTGGGGCCATGGTGAGATTGCCATCTGGTAGGCAGCCCTGTTAGTTTTTATTGGATTTTGAAAGAAATATATATTTCTTTCATTAGAAGTGCAGCTGCTCCAAAGGACCCAAGACCCCTCTCTCTTCAATCTCATGTCAAGCCAGAGGTCCAGGTCCATCTTATGACCTGCTATTCCACACTGCTTTAATTGCAGCCCACTGTGTGGATAGAGGCAGTTCACGGTTGGGCATCCGGTGTCGTGTGTCGGTTGTTTGCGTGGGCAACAGCATTAGTAACATGTAAAATGTAATGGTTGTTAAAAAACGCTAATGGACAGTTTTTACCCTCATGATACAGTTTCGACAGAAATGTTCATTCCTAATCAGTTCCAGTCATATGTCCCTCCCCATGTCATCACCCAGCCCTGCCCACCTATCTCTGAAGGCCATTCTCTTTCTATCCCTACTCAAAATATATTTTGATTGTGCTGTAATTTTGTGTTGTAACATTGAATATCTAACTGATTGTAAAAGGATTATTATATTGTCAGATGGCTGTGTCTGTGTTCCTAACTACAGAGAGAGAGAGACTCAGGGACCCCTCTGCTTTCCATTTCCATTTGTCATTTTAGTTGTTTAGCAGACGCACTGATCCTGTATGAATTACAGGTAGGGAATTGTATTTTTAATTGCAGGTAGTGAATGAGTTTGACCAAGTTAGCTAGGAGGGGGCAACCGTAAAACCCTGTAATAGTAATTAAGCAGCAGTCAACAAAGTCATTACAGTAATGGAGATTGTATATATGTATATATTTCTTTATTTAAATCCCAGCATGTTTTCTTTTCAGGTGTTACAATGAGTGTGAAATTAAAAAGCAGACTGTAAGACTTGGCTTTATTGAATGTTTTATGAATCGTGTAGAAATGAAAGCACATTTTGTATACACGGTAGATACCCCATTTAAGGTGCCAAATGTTTTTGAACAGTTGGCTCCACAGCCAGATGTGTTTTACTTCAGATTTGACCTGTTACCGTCATTAGCATCACCGTTTAGAGCATAGCAGTAGCACTGACTTGGTTTTGTCTTTCTTTTTCTAGGTTGAGGACACAGTATTTAGTTGTCAGCGACAATGCATGCTCTTGTATATTGGGTTTGCAGTACTTGAAATGACCTGATAGTCTTATTCGTGGATTTAAATGATATTGTTAACTGAGGGAATATTTGGTGGGGTTTGTCATTTGCCCAGGATTAGGTTGTAACTTCCTATTGGCATGGCCTGGCCTGCTCTGCTATATCTGCAGCTGTATGCAGTGTGCTTGGCGCTGATAATTATTATTACTATCTCTGGTTACACTATAGATGGCAGTAACCATGTTGTTTCCTAGGCACTAGCACATCCCTCAGTACTCAGACCCCCGAAAACGTGGCATAAAGGATAACAAAAGGTCAGGGTGCTACTGGAAAGCTAGGAAAAGTTTTATATAGAAATTGTCCTTAGTGCAGGAAAAGGATGTTTGGGGTACTTAAAAGCTCTTTCTTAAACGTAGAAAATGTTTTCTTCATTGTCTTTTCATTCATTTATCATTCACTTTGACTTCATAAAAGTTTTTTGTCATTGGGGCATTTATTCCATTGTTAGTTCTATTATCATGCGTGTATAAAACAGAAACAATGTGCACCAAATTATCTGTCCAAAAAACCCAAAAGCAATTTGACAAAAACCTAGCTCAAGATAGTTAAACAGCTTAAAGACTGGCAGCAATGTCTCCAGGAATTACATTCACATCCATGTCTGTTTATGGGAAAGTGACATTTCCAACTTCCTTATTCGTTGAATATGACACTTGAACCATTCCACCTAGGCGGTGCGTCAGAAATGTTAACGTTTCTTGTTCTGACTAGCACGGGCTGCAAAAATCTGTGTTTTGTTTTGCCTGCCTAAGAGCTTTTGTGAAACAGGGACATCTTGTGGAAAGGCTGTTCATAGCATGGGATGTGGTCGGATAGAGCTTTTGAACTGAAACACGCTGTACTTACAGCACTGGGCCTAGGCTGGATAATATGGTATGAGGTGTGCTAGTCCTCACCACGGCAGAGGGCTTCCAGTCACCATCAGAGGCCTCTAGGTCCATGTTGTTTTGATGCCAGATAACACCTCAGCAGTCTATTGACTTTGCTCTGTGATTTCATGTGGCATGCACTTTTCGTACAGGGGTGGAATATTTCTTCACGCCCCCTCTGCTACATATTTCTCCCCAGAGAGTGAGCTGTTAAATGTCCAAGTTACACATGACTTAACGATTGTATGTTCAAGCCTTTCCAGTTGTATTCCCTTTTTATGCCAAGCTAGCCGCTGTGGGTGTAAACGTTGGAGAATGCACACGGAGACTGGAAGTACGTTGAGGCACGGCGGCTTTCAGACATTAGCTTATACCTGCCCCCTCCCCCTCCCTGGCACCCCTCTCGCCCTCCCACCGGTGAGCGGATGAGCGGTCAGGTTGCGAGGGCCGACGCTGCTCCTCTGTACAGACAGGTCAGAGGACAGACTAGGAATGTCTACCAGTCACAGGGCTGGAGTGGCTGAATCGTACTGCCCCACAAACCCCTGCCTGAACCAACACCTCTAGGCGCAGGTGGACGTCGGCTGGGAGCTGGGTTACAGAGATTCACCCAAGCGGAAGGGTCTAATATAGAACAGACTAAGGTCAACTCTGCTGAGGTTCCCCCCAGGGTCCTGGAAGAGAGCTTTAGTAGCGCCGTGTCGAGTCCCTCATAGCATGGAGCTCGGGGAGGGTCCGTGCCGATCCGGTGAGCTCACCTGTGTCCGATGAATCTTTAAGAAATAGCGAAGCTTGACATTTTTGCTTATTTGGTCTGGGATTGTTTAAGGTTGTTTGCATTTTTGTTGTTGCGGACATGAGGCTTAAGCAGTACCAACATATGTACAGATGTGTTTGTTAAGTCTGTCTTTGTGTTGGGGGGCAGGGTTAAAAATAGGACTTAGATATCTCAGTGTCTGTGCGTCTTTTCTTCAGGCTCAGGTGTGTTGGGCTAGGCAGCTTATAGATGATCGACTGGGGAAGCTTAACAAGATATAAATAGGTCTTGTGGTCATTTATTATCATAGAGGCTGCAACACCTCACTTCATTTGTCATTAGCAAACGGCCTGCTGAGTGTGGAGGGATTTTTTGATATTTTCTGTCCTTTCAAAGGGCAAGGTTTTGTATACATAAAATATTTATGTTGTCCTCTTCATTAGCCCTGTCAAAAGTATTAATGCATAGGATTTTCTCACAGAACTAATGCATGAACCTGATACCTTGTTTTTTGCAGTACCCTGACAAAACAGGTTCCTATGCATTCCCTGTGTACAAATAACCAGAGATGACTAGTACATGGTGATGGATGGTTTCAGAATTGCCCTGTCTCCAAACAGTCCTTAGAAGACTGTTCGGCTTCCTCAGCCAGCACATCTTGCAATAACTTCTGTTAGTCACTTATCCAAACTCACGTAGTTAGACAGGGCAGATGCCTGTATGTAAATCCATTGGCAGAGGTAACATCAAATCGAATTTACCAAAACTTATCTGAAATAATAGAGAAAGGATGATTTTCTCAAAGCGGCTTTCATGGAGCACTGTCTGGGCCAGCAAAAAATAATCACTGCAATATACTGTATGCAGAACATCGCTGCCTGTCTATACTTTAACCTCCCTAAATTGTCATGCTGCTCCTCGACACACTCCAATGGCTTCCCATTAAATCTTGATTCAATTACTGTGCCTCCCTACCTTCGGGCAATGCTCAAACCCTACATCCCTGAACAGGCTTTTCATTCTGCCACCTCTGGTCTCTTGGCCACGCCACCCCTACAGGAGGGAAGCTTGCGCTCAGACCAGTAAAATCTCTTCTCTTTCCTGGCATCGCAATAGTGGAACCAGCTTCCTGCTAAAGCTAGGAAAGGATTAGTTTAAGGAGCATCTAAAATAGCTCCTCTGCTAAATTAGTAAATGTGAAAAATTGCAAACACTGATTAGAACCTGACCTCTTATCTTTTCATGAGCAATAATGAGCAAATAACATTTGGAAAGAATGGTAGCCTAGTAGTGGAGAAACAAAAGGTCTCTGAATTCATAACTCATCAGCAGCAAGGCCTCCTCTAGGTCACATGATAGCATTGAAGCCTTGTGTTGCCAGCAGACAACCCTTTATAACACTAGAGCTGTATTCTCCTTACATACTGCCACTAGCGTTTTCACTGGGATCAGCTCTGTGGAACTTAACTGTGAAACCTTCACCGATGTGACGTGCCAAATAACCTTGAAAGGCGTTGTTGGTGCTGACGCACCCAAGCGCAGGAGCCAATGAAGCAGGTATACATATGGTAATCTGAGAGCAGAGGGCCATCGCTGCTGCTTTTCTCAAACCTTCTCACACATAAAAACCCCCACCGGTCCCATGGCAGGAACAGTCCACTTGTGTTTTGCATAGGGGTTAATGGGCTGGGGGATTGGAGGGATTGCCTGGTCGGGGGCAGGGGAAGGAGAATGGGAGGGTCAGCTGGGACCTGGGGCTGGGGAGGCCGGGGGGATGGGATTTTGTTACTCCTGAACCGTTTCACACTTCAATGTGTTTCATATGAGAAATGTACCAAACAACACCATAGGTTCAATATATTGTCCGGATTAAGATCAATACAAAATGAATACGCAGAATAGTACGACTAAAACCGTTGAACATTTTAATATTTCAAGTGGGGGAATAAATCGAGAGATTATAATGACAGAACTTTGCAGCAGAAGTATGTTATGTCTTATCTGACAAAGTCACCTTTCTTTTGGCTCTCAGTAGATGACACTCCCAGAGAAAGCAGCCCTTTCATTGACATCACTGACCAAGACCAAGACAACTACTATGATGGCAAGAATATGGCTCTCTTCGAGGTATCCCAGATAACACGTTTTAGTTTTGTTGTGTAATTGGTAAACACAGCCTCTTAATGTATAGTGGGAATGAAGTGCTCGTCTGGAATATGTTGTAACGGACATATGCTCAAAAGGTGCATATTTTGTTTACTGTGAACTTTAATTCCACAGTGTCCCTATGTAATGGCATTGTGTTGGTATTGACAGGAGGAGATGGAGAGCAACCCCATGGTATCCTCCCTGCTCAACAAGCTGGCCAACTACACCAATCTCACCCAGGGAGTCACTGAACACGAGGAGTATGACAATGAGGAGGGGGTCACCAAAGTCAGAGTCAAGGTATGGACCTCATGACTGCTGGGTACTATTAAGAAGAACACAGTATATCCAGGTGGGTACTGCAGATCTTCCCGATCGGCTCATAAGCTCGTTGAGGTGCTCGCCGAGGTGCCTATTCAACAGTCGCCTCATCACTTCGTCCAGGACGATGCAAGGCCACTATGCACTGTGGGATAGAACCCGGGGTGTGGTGGCGCTTTGTCGTGTCTCAACACTAACAAAGAGGGACTTGGACCGCAGTGCTACTCGGGAGGCCCGGAGGAGCTCACAATGCTTTATTGTTATTGTGCAAGCTAACCGTTGTTGGTGATCATGCTATTTATGAATCGGCTCCTCTGAGAGCAGAGTGAGAATAGAAGAATATGGAGAAGTGTGGTAACCACAGGCGAGGCTCTCTTAGGATTCTCTTTGTAACAACTGACGTCAAGCCTCCAGCAAGCCTCTTTTATTAGCGGTTTTTACCAAGCAACCAGCCAAAGAAATACCTCTGCTGTTTCTTTATGGCGTCAGAGTCCCACACCAAAGTCAAAGAAACCAAGTATGCCCCTGTCCTTTGCTGGTTATCCCGGCGAATCTTCCAGCGGATGACCTGATTGGCTTGAGGAGGCAGGTTGTGGAGGCAAAGAGTGGATACTGAAGGTGTCAATCCACATCCATGGTCTATGAACAAGGGCTGGACTGACCCTGTTGAATAGGCTTATAGAAGATCCAACAGCGTTACTAAGACTGTGCTCAAGTCTGTTATGGGATATCTGGCACACACTGTATTTAGAATAGTTTTCAAGAGAGTTGCACCTTTTGAAGGCATTATGGAGCTTTCTGGGGAGGGTCTTTCATCAGATGGTGGAAGACACACTGGATACAATTCATTTATCCATGGATCTACTGGCTGTGAAGATGATTACTGGAAAGGAAGTTATACCCTGTGTAGAATTCTGGTTGTCTGATTTATTATAGGCGTCCTGCTTTCTAAACCGTATTGCTACACAGAAAAAAATGCAGCTGTATTTCACTGAATAGTTATGTTGTTCATTTCGCTGTAGTGCTGCGGTTTTGTTGGAAATGCATCGCAATGTATTTGTGTACTAGTTCTGTACCCGTCTGAGAAGCCAATGCAAACTTTACACGAATGCCACTCTGGCCATGGACACTGGAATTATTGACCTTTGGATTACTTTGAAAACTCCTATGCATGTTTACACTGCAATCGGTTTCTCTGATGTGTTTACATGACTTTGTCATATACCATTTGTTAAGACCTTTTTTGGAAGAGAAGGAGCAATGGGATTACCTTAAACTGATTGAGCGTGAGAGAATAATATTAATTGTGTCACCATAGAACACGCTTAAGCTGCTGATTTCACAACGCTGACTTGGTGACAAAGAACCCTTTAAAAAATGTCATCAGATAGACTGCTTTTATGGATGCTTATTGTCAATGGACTGTGAGGACAGCTGATTTTAGCCCGGATTGTACATGATTGTGCGGCATGCTACCCGATGCTGTATTGTGGCGTTATAGTGTAGCTTACAGGGCTCTGCTGTTGTTCTGAACCCCCGCTGACTCATGGCAATCCTACCTCTCCACTCCCCCGGCCCTCTGCACCGGCACCTCCAGAGTCCTCAGATGGGCACATTCATCGGAGTGTACCTGCCCTGCATGCAGAACATCCTGGGAGTCATCCTGTTCCTCCGCCTCACCTGGATCGTGGGCACCGCCGGAATCTTGGAATCGTTCGCCATCGTCGTCATGTGTTGCACCTGCGTAGGTACTTTTTAATACAGCTCCGAGATTCAGACAGAAATACTGAATGCCCAGGCTCAAACGCTAACTCTGGTTCCATTTCCATTGATGTACAATCTTTCACCCTTAGCATTCTGTGCTATGAAATAAGCAGTCTAATTGTACCGTAGTCCCTGGAGTCATTGTATACTATATGAATTCTATCCACTGATCCCTATTTCTTATCTCACGTACAGACAATGTTGACAGCGATATCAATGAGTGCTATTGCTACAAATGGAGTAGTGCCAGGTAATTACAGTTATTTTCTTAGTTTATTTGGTTATTAGGCTCTATAGGAAAGTCCCTGTTTAAACATTTTTGAAAGCCCCATGCGATGCAGTCGTTAACATAATTTTTTAGTACTTCTTTTTATACATAATTGATAATTTTTCTCTTATTTGTACAAATGTTCTGCTTTGTGTGGCAATTAGGGTATATATTTGTGATAATATTCTTCTTTGTGTGGCAGTTAGGGTATATATTTGTGAAATGTTTACTTACAATGACCGGATTCAAGACGGTCTTAATCCCAATCCATTAATCAGATGGGCAGTCAAGGGTCTCTTATAGTTAATTCAGCCTTGTGATATCTTGCATTGGCCAGAAATTCCAAGTACTTTGGTTTTCTCCAAATAGCTCTTACAAAAGTTGGCTTTACCTTACTTTTCTCCTTAATTATTTAACCTTTATATTATTTCTCTTCCTCAGCCGGCGGCTCCTACTACATGATCTCAAGGTCTTTGGGACCAGAGTTCGGTGGAGCTGTGGGTTTGTGTTTCTACCTGGGCACCACGTTTGCTGGCTCCATGTACATCCTGGGAACCATTGAAATCCTACTGGTGAGGTTGAAAAGATGTGACTGTGGAACTCGCTTCTAGCACATTTCTAGAATATTCTTTTAGTATTTATCCCAGTCATGTCAAATCATCTGTAAATAAATATCCCTTAGCCAATGAGTGTTCCTAAAAGCTTAGCGGATTCATCTTCTGATTGCAGACATACATCGTTCCGAACGCAGCGGTGTTTGTGGCCGAGAGTAAGAAGCATGAGTCGGTGGCTCTGCTGAACAACATGCGTGTGTATGGGACCTGCTGCCTGGCCCTCATGGCCCTGGTGGTGTTTGTGGGAGTTAAATATGTCAACAAGTTGTCCCTGGTGTTCCTCGCCTGTGTCGTGCTCTCCATCATGGCCATCTACGCCGGAGTCATCAAGACCGCCATAGAACCACCCGACTTCCCGTGAGTCAGAAAGACTAAGGAAATTCTAGTGGCTGCATTTGTCCAGTCAGAATCGTACCCTGTCACGAGATACTGTGTTTCTAATAGGGCTGATCATCAACTGATTGCCTTTTGATGTTAAAGTTGTGTAGATATGCTTAGATATCTACAAGGATAGTGAACCCTGTGCAATTTAAAGGTATGCTAAATACTAGCTAGGGGGAAAACATGGTTGTTAACACTTTATTTAGTTGCCTTAACTACAAAGTAACTACACTTTATATTTAGTTGCCTTAACTACGATGTAACAACACTTTATATTTAGTTGCCTTAACTACGATGCCTCCATAGACACAGTGAATACTGTTTATTTTTTAACTATAGAAATGATACCGTGGCAACTTATACAGTATATGATTAAAGGATCTGGAATCCTTATCAAGACATACTCAGGATACAGACCGCTGATAATTTCCTATTTGTTTATTGCTAGTTTTGAACTGGTTCAAAGGATCTACTTAATCTAGGTTAATGTCATGACAACCTAGTTACATTTATACTGCCATCTTAATGGCATAATTGTAATTGGCTACAATGAAAAAGAAACATTTTATTATTTGGACAAATGTATAACCATTTTAACAGTTTATTTTAATTTCAGACTCAAAGGAAATCATACTTTAGTTGACCTAATTTTGTTGCTTTCCGAATATACTATTCCCACAGAATCTGTCTCCTGGGGAACCGTTCCCTGCAGAACCACAACTTTGAGAAGTGTATGAAAACGGAGGTGAGGAAGAACCAGACATACACCACCAAATTGTGGGACTTGTTCTGTAACAGCTCCTACCTCAATGCCACCTGTGATGAGTACTTCAACCTCAACAATGTGACAGAGATACAGGGTATCCCGGGACTGCTCAGCGGGGTCATCAAAGGTCAGCCACAACTCACTGTCTTGGGCATACTTTCACACGGGACAACCCAGCCTAATGTTGTACTGGTTGGAAACCCACCCAGTAGAACGTGATCATCTGAACTACATACTATCTACTATTCACATATCATGTTCATATCATCTGAACTACATTCTATCTACTATTCACATATTATGTTCATATTATCTGAACTACATACTATCTACTACTCACGTGTCATAGTCATATCATCTGAACTACATACTATCTACTACTCACGTTTCATAGTCATATCATCTGAACTACATTCTATCTACTATTCACATATTATGTTCATATTATCTGAACTACATACTATCTACTACTCACGTGTCATAGTCATATCATCTGAACTACATTCTATCTACTATTCACATATTATGTTCATATTATCTGAACTACATACTATCTACTACTCACATGTCATAGTAATATCATCTGAACTACATACTATCTACTACTCACGTGTCATAGTAATAACATCTGCTCATTAAACAATGAAATGTTCAATGTGGAATAAATGTTTTCTTTATAAATGTTTAAAATGGTTATAAAGTTACATCATAAACAGTTATACAGGTAGCTGTATGTATGTGAGTATGTATGTGTGTATGTATGCATTATATAAGGTCACTGCTCTTTCATTGTCCAGACAATCTGTGGTCTGAATATGGCTCAAGGGGGATGTTGGTGGAGAAGAAGGACCAGTTGTCAATTCCTGCTGAAAAAAAACCCGGAGATTTGCCTTACGTCCTCAACGACATCTCCACCTTCTTCACTCTGATAGTGGGAATCTACTTCCCCTCTGTCACAGGTTGGTAAAGCAGCCATGTTGGCACCATAAATATCATACTGTACCATACAACATAATATTGCCCCAATAGACATCATACTATCAAAATGTACCCTAACACATTGTATTGGCTCCAAAGACATCATAATGTACTATATGATATCATGCTGTACTAAATGACATTGTACTCTACCATGTGACATAATGTCGCTCTGATAGACGCCATGTAACATCATATTGTATCGTAGGACATCATACTTTGTCATCTGACATATTGTATCATCTGACATTGTATTGGCTCCAGAGAAATCATAATATACTCTATGATATTCAACTGTACCATATGACATCATATTGATTAATAACATAATATTCAGGGTGCTAATGTAACTTACTGTATTGTTGTTTTAGTATTGTCCCTTACAGTGAAAATGTCGAACCATGCTTGTAAATAGAATTTCCTATATTCCAGCTTCTCTATCAATGTTTGTATGTTTCCCATTGCAGGAATCATGGCTGGCTCAAACCGATCCGGGGACCTCCGAGATGCCCAGAAGTCTATTCCCACGGGCACTATCCTGGCCATAGCAACCACCTCTTTCCTTTGTATCCTTCCAGAAATCATATGAATTATGAATAAGGTGAAGGTGATTATGGTGACAATTATGGTGACGATGATGGTGATGATGATGATGTTGATGATGATGATGGCGATGCAGGTGATGATGAGGGTGTTGATGGTGTTGATGTTGAGCTAGATGATGGTGAAGATCGAGTTGATAATGGTGCTGACGGTGAGGTTGATGATGGTGCTGATGGCGAGGCTGACAATTGTGCTGACGGTGAGGTTGATGATGGTGAGGTTGGGAAGGCCGCTCATAGTGAGGTTGATGATGGTGAGGTTGGGAATGCCGCTCATAGTGAGGTTGATGATGGTGAGGTTGGGAATGCCGCTCATAGTGAGGTTGATGATGGTGAGGTTGGGAATGCCGCTCATAGTGAGGTTGATGATGGTGAGGTTGGGAATGC
>JACXGJ010004898.1:0-42454 GCA_016801105.1 Esox niger
CCACCACTACCATTAATACAAACTACTACTACCACCTCCACCACCGTCACAACCACTACCATTAATACAAACTACTACTACCACCTCCACCACCGTCACAACCACTACCATTAATACAAACTACTACTACCACCTCCACCACCGTCACCACCACTACCATTAATACAAACTACTACTACCACCTCCACCACCGTCACCACCACTACCATCCATACAAACTACTACTACCACCTCCTACACCGTCACAACCACTACTATTAATACAAACTACTACTACCACCCCCACCACTATCATTAATACAAACTGCTAATACCGCTGACGTTATTAATATCACCACTACCACCACACACAGACATGCAAAGCCCTTCCTTATCCTTCTGGCTTTAACTCCTCATAGAACCACTGGCCCCAGGCTGTGTGCTTTCAGAAGCTCTGCAGTTTCACTCCCCAAGCCATAATACCGCTTCCCAGAATCACACAGCATATGGCAGCCAAGACCCCCCCCTCCGTCTGCCTGCCAGCCCGCCTGTTTCCCAGAAGTACCAGTCCAGGTTGGGCGCTGCCTCAACAGTACAGGGGGACGCCAGACTGTCCTCCTGCCTGGTAAACACACACTGACCAGTAAAGGAGAGCGAGGGCGACGGGCAGGCACACTTTTCAACTGGGACCAAAAAGCTCAACCGGGGATGTTGTGAAGCAACTGGATCAGTCTTTGATCGGGATGCCTGACGAGTGGGGAGTTGCTCTCTCAGAGGGAAGCAGGTGTGTGAAGAGGCGATAAGGATGCTGTGGCAGCCATTATACACACACACACACATCAATAATTTCCTGATGCAAAATTCAAAAAGCCTTGCATCAAATGACTGAGCTTTCTTAGGAATGATTCGTAACACTCCCTTCTCCTTGTGCAGAACAAAAAGCCAAAGATAGAGTGAGATAGAACGAGAGAGATAGAAATAAAAAGGCAGAGAGATATACAGATAGAAAAACGGAGAGAGGTTTGGGGAGAAAATAAGAGAATAGATGAGGGGAAAACGAGAGAGTGAGAGGGGCCTCTGAGGAACAGACAGAGGAAATGCATTTTTTTATTGCTGAGAAGAAGAGGGAAGAGTGAGTGTGTTAAAGCTCTCTCTCTCTCGTTCTCTCTCTAAGGCTGTTAAAGCTTTCCGATGTGTGTGCTCTGGCGGAGAGAGAAGTAATTTATGAAAAAGATACCATTTGTTTGGCTGACTTATTCCAAAAGCCATTAAGATGAATTAAGAGTTGCAAAATGCGATGCATTAGAGTTAGCATTTCACCAATACGTTACGATGATTAGTCCCGCACAATGTATGGGCGGATATAATGACAAAGATTGAACACATTTACACATCGCAACACGAAAATGTAAAACACACCTCAGAGAGGTATGTGTGTGTGTGTGTGTGTTTGTGTGTGTGAGAGAGTCAAAGGCGTAAGTGTGCACCTGCTTATGTTTCTGAAAGCCACACAAAGAAGAAAGTGAGACAGTGAGCAAGACAAGAGAGGAAGCAATTACAACCTCCATCATTAAATATTTGCTTCCATTGCAGTCGAAATCCGAGAAATGGAGACGGACATGCAGGCAGGCAGGCCAAGCCCACCTCATACAGGCCTACACTCTCATTTCACACTCTCTCTGTGTAAGCAATTAGCTGCAATCAGCGTTTAATTGAGCAAACACAGAAGGATACTGCTCAAACCGTTCTGCTTTACCGCTTTCCTTTCCCTCCGTCTAATTAAAACATTCAGACGTACCCGATCACGGACCGTATGTGTGCAGTATGTGTCTATATTGCGTGCTGTGCATGCGCACGCCACTGCGCGTCAGAGAGAGTGCGTGCGCGTGCACGCGTGAGTATGTGCATATTGACATACAGTAAAGGGTAGCAGTACATTCATTCCGTTCCCCATGCCTTATCTGCTTTCTGTCCTCCATCTTTTCCTCTTCTTCTATTCTCCAGTTGTCTGTGACACACTCTTCCCTCATGCGGAGGAGAGGAGACACACGGACACTGTGGGGGAACAGCTTGCCTGGGCCTAATTGGTCTCAAGTGAATGTGCCATGTTCCCACTCAGATGGAGAATCTCCCGTAACGCTTTCTTACACAAGCTCTCGTTCCTCCTCAACTTCTTACAGAGACCAGCCATTCATTAAGTGGCTTCCCACTCTCACACGGTACAACACAAACCATTCCAACCTAAGCACACTCATGACCGCACTCATTAGTATCTTTGCCTTTACTAAGGCATGGAAAAATCACAAATTGGTGAATAAATTCAACCATGAGGGCCATTTTAATGAATTATAACGAGCAGAGCAGCAAACCGCGTATTTTGCACGGGCAAATTCCTGGCAGGAGATGGGTGTTCATTGTACAGTAATAAACTGAAGCAGCACGCTACAGTACACTGTAAAGCATTGTTTTTTTCTGCCATGATGACATGTTCCCAGCAGCAGCTGAAATCAAGGCCACAGAAGACCGGATGGTGGTGGAAAATACGAACGATTCGGCGGGTGCCGGTAAAGCCAGAGCACTTTCTCCCTAGCAACAACTACAGTCCCCTAACACTGATGACTTCAACAGCGCTGAGATTGGGAGAATGTCTACCCTCCACCTCTCGCCTATGACACGAAGAGCTCACAATCATGTTGGAGGGCTCGAGAGCTTCTCCACCGAGGTCTAAGAGAAGGGGTGAGGCTCCATGCTCCTCTGAATGTGAGAGAGTGTGGGAGACCAACGCTTCAGGCTTTGGGAGTGTAATTATACTGTATCCGAGGCTGTAGGGAAATCTTCCATAACAGACTCAGAGTGTCTGCCGGCCCACAGCCCCACAGACAGGCAGACAGGCCCCACGGACAGACTTCTCCCCGACAGAGAAGCGGCGCTTCAGGGCCCAACCGCTGCAATGACCCCCCCCACACTCCCCTCATAGACCACTGACCAGTTCCCCCCTCTCAGGGTCTGTCGGCTTCACTTCTCTCATTTCTCTCTCTTACATTCTTGCACACACACACACACACACACACACACAGACTAACATACCCTCACAAAACCACACCACACATCCACACTCTCTCCCTACAATACACACACTCATATTCCCCAGTTGAAGCAATTGCAAGAAGGCCACAGTATTAGAAGCCATCTCTATCTCAGCATAACAGTATTGCACTGGTTCTTTCTGCTCCAGAGCCCAGTGATAAGGGCCCAGAGAGGGCAGAAAACACATCACAACAAGAAGCAACATCACAGAGTTGCAGAAGAGAGGCTAGAATCACTGCAGAGCCGTTTACTGCCAAATGGCTGCAGTTTTGGAAATCACATATCAGACTGTAGCATTGCTCGAAAAGGCATCAGTACCGCTGGAGATAGAGTAACGCCATACAAAACGTATTTCATGGACAAAACCAAACACTCTGGAAAGTGAGAAATGGATAAGATTTTGGTCCAGGATCATTGATGGGGATGGTAAGCAGTATTTAGAAAATAGGGATGGGCACGATCAATCGATAACTTGCATAGTTTTTCATTAACTTAGTATTTGAGTAAAAACAATCTAAGGATATTTTATGAAATTTTGGCCAAGAAGAGCATATGTCTCTTACTGAGTGACTGAGTGACTGACTCTTGTGAAAGAGCGTAGTGGTTACAGACACAGACCAGCATTTGAATCGTGTTACAGTCAAAGCAAATTATGCATTATGATTTGTTCCGGATAGATAAAAACTTTGCTGGCTACAACCTTTAGTAGCTGTGTGATAGTACGCCTAAAATAAAACTGTTTGTATTGTGAATTTTTCTGGTGGATTTTCAAAGTATGCATCCATGCATGATTTTTGGGGTAATGCAGGATAGATAAAAAACCCTTGGGCAGAAAAAGAGCAGGGGTTTCCACAATTCTCTAGTCTTTTCACTTGATGAAAAATGCATTTATTATCACCCACATTGATAGTTACTGTATCAATGTCAATCACAAATGAAAGATAAACAAGCGTTTTGTGCCATGAAATAGCTTTAGCTGTAATAGGTTCATATTCAGTCTTGCTAGCAATTGCTCAGATCTTATGACTATTCCAAGTATTAAGTTAGATACTAGTAAGCCTATTACTGGCTAATAAGCGGCCAGTGGCAAAATCCATAGATATTATTTGTGGTGGAGGTAAACTCAATAAGAAAGGTTAGACGGTTTAACACAGTGCTTAATGGTGTCTAGTGAAATAATCAAACTTGGCGTGATGTTAATGCATGACAAAATGAGAGATGCTATACCGACTCCAGGCAAATGTATTGTCCTGTGGTGTAGCGATTAAAGGCACAGCCACTCACGTAGGAAACCCAGGTTCAAATCCAATGAGAGCAATTACATCATTTTCAATTGCTGGTTGAACTAGGCTTTTTTCTCTCACATGGGCTCCTTCACACGTCTCTTGTTTGCATTTGTCAATCAAAGCAATACTAGTGATGTGGTGGTCGAGTAAGAAAGGCCAGTTTGTACAGTTAGCAAGTCGTAAGATGGAACGGAATGGAATGTTACCAAGACTTGAATAATTTGGCTACAAAAAGCTAGCTAAAGTTAGGTTGTTGTTGAATCTGTATGTGGTCAGGAATGAAGTGCCGAACACGGTTAGTAAACCCAATAGCAAATAATTGGCTAGCATAGCTAGTTAGATCCTCTGGGCTTCTCTGTCCAAGGCAGGCACTGATATAAAAAAGTGGCTTTAATATTTGTTGCCAAATTTGTTCTGGCTTGCGCTGCATTTTGCTTCCCCTCCATTGTGCTTGCTAACACAAGCGGTCATTGGCGGTCAACACAAGCAGTTAGCTGACTTTAAATGAGAATAACATTAGCTCCTCTGTGTATAATGTAGTAGCAGTGCTCAGGGAACAAACATGTATTTCAAATACCAGGAAATCCGAAAAAAATTCAGCTAACAATCAAATAATGAAATATTTTCCAAGATCCACATCCCTTAAACAACTTCTCTCCATCATTCAGATTCAGTAAAACCGCTCATTTTCCCATCACCAAGAAGTGATTAATAGCGAAGAAAACGCACAAGGAGAAAATAGAAGCATCACCCTCCGGTTCCTCATCACCATCAGCCTCATCACCATCATCCTTATTACAAGCCGTGGTGAAATATGACCGAGAGCGGCATCCCACAATGCTGTGCGAACGTCTGTGTGAGTTAGCATCAAGAAGACACACGGGACACGCACACATCATCTATCCAGGAGAACATGACTTGTGGGAAGACAGCCAGGGGCCCTGAGGAGATGAGGAAGGCAGGGGGGACAATCACTGAAATATTCTCCACAGTCTGAAGCAACAGTAGAGGGTAGACCAGATATCTGACCATTATGTTGAAAGCATCGGGCGTGTATGGGTGGGTGAGCGTGTGCTTGGTCGAGGTGTCACTGGGGTTGAATGCGCGAGGGGGTGTGTGGAGTTTTCCTCCAGAGGGAACAGACAGCTGTGGTCCACAGCTTTCCTCCTTAGTAATCTCAATGCCCTTGACTGACCAGATTAAAGCCTAGACGACTAACGCCACTCCACTCTGTGGAAACATCTGCTCAGGGGTCTCGCTGTCCATTCTTACCCATGTTCAGGCACTCTATCGGTCACTCTGCAGCCCCCAACCCCGGCTCGAGTCCCACCGTGCACAAAACATCTGCATGGACGGCCAAGTGCACATCACCCAGTGGAGCGTGAGACCCTGCTCACAGCCAGCCCACTAACCATCAGAGCATCACCCACAACTAATCTGGCCCCCTTCTGTTTTCAGAGGGGATGCAGTGTCGCGCCCTAACTAACACAGTGGGCAGCACCTGGACTCCATTGGAAGCCTTTTGACCTTGATTTGTCTATGGGTTAATCCTGAGGTCACCGGGGCATGCCGCCAGAGACGACGCTGAGGGTAAAGAGCGCAGTCGAAAGGATGCCGGCGCGCCACGTCCGTAGCCCAGTGACTCACTGGCCCTCACCGTGCCGTGTGGGATCCCCCGTCTCGACTACGGCAGGCTTCTCCTGGGGAGGGGTCAGCCGGAGCAGAGTGCAGCAGGGAGCTGGAGGCGGAGGGTTGCAGACAGGCTCACAGCGCAGCTTGTCCCCTGTGACCTCTCTCTCTCTCTGGGCAGGTCCCTGACACAGTGCTGAGAGGGGAACTGGGCCGCGGGAGTAAACGGAGAGGTCTTTACATGTGAGAGGGATGGGACTGACGAACACCAAGAACACAAAGGACACCGGGATGAAGGCGTTGAGCGAAGAAGCGTTCATTGAAGGATGTGTCTGGGCGCAAGCATGCCTCTGGGCTAACACATGCCCAACTGGCTGTGCCACCAGCTCCACCCATCTCCACCCCCCCGCCACCCCCCCACCACCTCGGGGAGAGCAGCGCATAGGCTACAGTGAGCTGTAAAGGGGGGATGATGGCATGCTAACTGGGGGATGTGGGTGGCATGCTGTTCGCCATCACAGTACCAGTTAGTTCCTTTGTAGCGGTGGACATGGAAGTGACCCACAATAGGAAGCAGAGCAAGGCTACCGGTACAAAAGGCTCAGAGACGACCCGCGTCATGACCGGACCAGTGATGGGTGGAGAGGGAAGTGGAGATGCTGTGGAGGAGATAGTATATCGCAAAGACTGCACAGTTCCGTGGGTTTCCTGTTAACTCAGAGATTTGGCATGGACTGTAGTAGTCTGACGTCACCCTATAGAGTCGTCCAACCATGGTCTATTCCTCATCTTTGTGACTATAGAGGACTGATGTCATCCTATAGTCGTCCTATTCCTGGTCTATTCCTCATCTTTGTGACAGTAGAGGTATGATGTCATCCTATAGTCATCCTATTCCTGGTCTATTCCTCATCTTTGTGACTGTTGAGGTCTGATGTCATCCTATAGTCGTCCTATCCCTGGTCTATTCCTCATCTTTGTGACTGTTGAGGTCTGATGTCATCCTATAGTCGTCCTATCCCTGGTATATTCCTCATCTTTGTGACTGTAGAGGTCTGATGTCATCCTATAGTTGTTCTAGCCCTGATCTATTTCTCATTTTTGTGACTGTAGAGGTATGATGTCACCCTATAGTCGTCCTATTCCTGGTCTATTCCTCCTCTTTGTGACTGTTGAGGTCTGATGTCATCCTATAGTTGTTCTAGCCCTGATCTATTTCTCATTTTTGTGACTGGAGAGGTCTGATGTCATCCTACAGTTGTCCAATCCCTGGTCTATTCCTCATTTTTGTGACTGTAGAGGTCTGATGTCATCCTATAGTCATCCTATCCCTGGTCTATTCCTCATCTTTGTGACTATAGAGGTCTGATGTCCTCCTACAGTCGTCCAATCCCTGGTCTATTCCTCATTTTTGTGACTGTAGAGGTCTGATGTCATCCTATAGTTGTTCTAGCCCTGATATATTTCTCATTTTTGTGACTGTAGAGGTCTGATGTCATCCTATAGATTCGTCCTAGCATGTCACCCAGATGTCAGCCCCTATTGTCATCCTGGTATATCCTTATGCTCTGTGGTTGATGTTGTGATGGGGCTGAATGATGAGGACCTGTGCAGTAGTGTGCTGGGTGGAATAGAGAGGTTGCCCTACATCACAGGGGTTTCTAGGTTAGGTCACATAAATAATATAGCCTCTACGGATCCCCTCTGGCACAGACAGTGGAGATGCCCCTCTCCAGTCAGAATGCTGGGGAGCAGAGTTAAATGCAAAATATTAGAGGAGGGAATCAAATTCAGAAGAATTATGTCATGAAGGGATGTTTGTGAACTTCTTACCTGTGCTGTCCAGTGTCCCCTGTGTTGTCCACGTAATGTAAAACATTACGGACAAAATACGAAAGCTATAATAACCAAGATTTTATATAATAAATCCAGTCCCAACCATTATAAGTGTGCCCACGAGTGCTGGTCTTATTAAACCAGACATATTTCCATTCTAATACTTTGCTGGGTTCTTTTTTCACCCTTCATTGTCACTTCTGGGGAAAGAAAATTGCCAGTACATGCCCACTCCCTCCCTCATGCCAAGTCTCTAATTAGCCTGTCTCTTCCTGAATTGATTTCTTATTGTTTAACTGAACCTCTAAAGTCTCTCATCCATCATAAAGCCATTCAATACATCACGCTGTATCCTGCTGGGTCCTTTAGACGGCACCTCAATCACAGCTGTAATGCAGAAACCATTACAGCCCACAGCTCACTCCTACACACAGCTGTCACGGCCTACATACAGTAAATACGGAGACACAAACCCAAAACCACATATAGACAAGCAAACACAAGCACACACACACAAACACAAACGCGTACGCGCAAATGTGATGCCACCTATACAGCACATAGCAGGGACATACAGTGCATAATTCATGAGTCTATACAAATACATCCATGGACAAAACAGCCGTACACTACATCACAGAGTAAATAAACGTGTGTGTTTGTTAGTGTTTTTGTTTGTTGTTTATGGTGCCACAATCGAGGACCATGTCTCTGATTAACTAATTAGTCGTTTGTACTAAGACCAAATAGAAACTATTAACCCCAGCCATTACCCTGACCTCTGCAAAGCCTTTAATTTCCCTGTGGACCAGAGCCGCAGGCCTGAGGCCCGGTTGAGTTGGCTCAGTACAGCCCAGGTGGGCAGGCCACCTATTAAATCCATAAAAACTCATTTAGCTCTTTAATGAAGCTCTGATTCACTTTGCAGGCAAACACATTTCTGACCCTCTGTCTCTACAAACACAACAAGAAATAAAAGACTAAAAGTGTTCCCTCATCTGGCCTGAATGTTGTTGTCTCTCTCCAACACAAGTAGCTACTAAATTAAGGACATCCGCGGAGTAATTATTTATTGGACATCCAATAAATAATCTGTATAATCAATAATCTATACAATCGATTGCTTTTGTAATCCCAAATGCCGCCTCCTCTCCATTCAGATTGGGTGTTCACCTGTACCAATCACATTTCTTTCTGCCCTCAGAAGATGTTTGAGTAAGTAAAACTGGTATGTGCAAAATGCATGTAATGTTACTAAATAGCTGGAAAATAATATGACTATGAATATGAGAGGATAAGGCCTCCAGCCACTGCCTGCCCTGGGTTGGCCATCTGGACAGCAGTTGGCATCTTACAGACTCATGCTTTTCGACCGTGGCGACTTCAGTATGCAGAGAGATGAGAAGGGAGGCTCTTCTCAACACACTTCAGTCCAATAATAGATGGCTGAGGCAGCCAGGCAGTTGTGCAGGAAGCTTCACATCGTAAAAACGGGACTCCTCAGAGAACACAGCGGCAATGAGCTCCCAACAGCAGCTAGCTACACCGTTTCACTCACTGATATAGCCTGCACTTCATGTGATGTGAGGGGGCAGTGGGGAGAGGTTCACACTCAACGTTTAAATGCTTTAAGATGAGGGCAG
The DNA here is from genome assembly GCA_016801105.1 of Esox niger. Classification (NCBI taxonomy): domain Eukaryota; kingdom Metazoa; phylum Chordata; class Actinopteri; order Esociformes; family Esocidae; genus Esox; species Esox niger. The sequence goes on from JACXGJ010004898.1 coordinate 9,461, forward strand.
AGGAAGGAAACAAGGACTAAGAAAACACAGTACTGTTATCTTGGAAAACAATGCTTGTTTTTGGCTAGATGTAATATGAGACTTATAATATGTACAATGACCTGTATTTCAAATCATGCAGAGAAAATTGACATGGAAAGTGGAGTTCCAGCTAAAGGGCATGGGCAAACGCAGTTCTAATTACATTCTTAATTTTGTGTCAAACTCCAGGAAGCCTAGTTGACATGGTGTGTGCTATTGTGGATCGTTATCATATAAAACTAAATGTATATACAAGTTAGAATACTAGTTCACACACCAGAAGCATCCAGCCCTACGCTAACTAAATATAAGAAAGTGCAGAGCTCTAAAAAGGGTTTGCATGGTCCAATTAACAACAGATGCTAGCCTTTAGCCAACTTGAACAAAGTACTTCATATTTCTCTAAGGGGTTAGCATGGTCCAGTTAGCACCAGATGCTAACCCCTTAGCTCCCTTTCTCTGGCCAAGAAAATTGCTGAAATCACACAAACCACAAATACACACACACTTCATTACAGTTGATTGCTTTAGTAATCCCAAAGTGCTGATTGTACAGGTAAGTCCGTAGCTATCCTAATGTTACTTATTCATCAAGAAAAGCTGTGTTGTGTTCCATCATCAGCCAGCACACAACCTCTCATCTCTCACGCTGTCTTTCGTCTTGTACAGACCTTGTGATGGATGTGTTGCTTCTCATCTCAAAGATGCATTATGCTGCGCCCCTCATCCAGTTTAAAATGACCTAACGTCACTTGAGTGTGGTGCAATACGCTGCAACCCCTGCGCTCTCTTTTTGGTTTAATCCCGCAGCTCTTTGGCGATCGGCTAGACCACACAGTGACAACACTGTCAGGGACGAGCAGGTCCCCTGGCACTTAAAACTGTCAGGAAGAGCACGCTGGCCCAAGTGTGTCCACTCCACTTTGACCCCACTCTGTACACACAGCCTTGACACTCTGAGGGGAGTCAGGACATGTTGACTGGCTGTGGTCCCACACTCAGACCGTTGCGTCCTCACAGGACACCCATGGAGGCATGGCATGACCTGGGTCTGGGAGGTCCGGGGGGCACAAGGCCGGGAGCTGTCAGTGTGACAGAGTGGGACTTGGGGGCCAAACACACACGCACACCCCCAGTGGCGCGGCTACGGTGGAGTAGCACAGTCTCACAATAGCACTGACCACTAGTGAGCTAAAGGATTATTGACCCGACCATTAACTCACCCCACATAGCCCCAATCTAATACAGCACCGCATGAACAGAGTTCAACCATTACAGTGTTTCAACAACATCCTCCAAACACACACACACACACTATAATTGATATCAAATACTGTACACTTGTACACTTGTGTGAAAGTCAAAACCGGTGACCACTCGAGGTGTTTATCCTGTCCGCCTGCCTGTCTGCCTGCCTGCCTGCCTGCGGATTTATAGATTGATGTCTGTCTGTCTGGCAAGCCACTCTTCTAACAGCCAACGGAGTGTAAACACAGACGGGTGGGGGGGCCAGGGAGTTGGGGGATTGAATGGGGGGGGTCTATTTGGGAATAATTTCTACCAATCGACACCCTTGCCGCTCCCTCCCACCCCTCTTCTATCAACACGCCGTGATCACAATGTGAGCCCGTCATTTATTGGACCTACTCCCATCAGCCGCCAGCCACTTCCATTACAGCCGCCTGTGGGGGGTCGGGGTTCGGGGGGCGTCCGTGCGTGTTACACCGCCAGGACTAAAATAGGGTTCAGTGTTGGAGCGGGCGGCGGGTGGCTGGATGTTGCTGACAGTAGGTGATGATTGTTATTAAAATAATCCTTGGCTAAGCCGACAAAACAGTAGGAGCCCGCGACACTGTGCGACACTGTCGGAAACCCCACGTCAGGAACACTTTTCCCAGACCGTCCAACCGTCCCGGTGGCTTGAGCGAACCGGGGCACAGGAACTGACACCTCTTCCCCAACACGGCACTTTAGCCATCAACTGGACGGTCTGAATGAAATTGTAGTTCATCGATTTTCACATAGATCAACATTAATGCACGAAAGACCCAGGAAAGACTGATTAGAGACAGCCATTAGGCGACCAACGTCTCATAACTCTGGTTCACACCCGAAGACGCCCTTCCAATTCAACACCTGTCATCATTTCCTGTGTTAAGGCATTTGGGAAGATGCCATCCAGATAACTACGTGATTAGCATCTCAATTGGAGTTTCCTCGCCATGTGCGGCTCTGAGAAGGGAGGGTGTTTTTATTTAACGTGAAAGTGCCGTTGATGTCAAATCGGACGAATGCGGCGGTGGGTGAGGGGAGCTTCCCTCTTCAAAATTAAAGCGCTCTGAGTGAAAAGCACCATATTGATCCAATACATTATTATTAGTTATTCATATTTCAAAGGGCGCAACTGCGAATCCGGATGTCTTTATTCACGACACAGAGACTTTGTTTTACTCAGAATTGAGGCCACGTAATTATCACGGCACTGCACGTAACTAATTGATCAGTCGGGCATTTTGTGCTTCATTGCAGTAGGTGTTGTTTCAAAGTAGCCCACAGTCTTGTTTTGAATGATGTGCTGCATGTCATTTACCGTCGGGGAGGAGAGGGGATGAATGGCTTATACAGTAAGGTCTGGAAATAATTGGTCACTGACACAACTTTTGTTATTTGGGCTGTTTACCAAAATGTATTCAAGCTACCGTTTTTAGTAAAGAGTGGTTGATTTTCCATGACATTAAATAATGAATATGCAGTCTCACAGTTTTAATTTGAGGGCATTCACAGCCAAATTTGAGAAATGTTTAGAAAATACAGCTCATTAATATGTAGCCCCTCTTTTTCAAGGGACCACAAATAATAGCAATTGACTCAAAAGCTGTTTCATGGACAGGTGTGGGCTATTCCTTTGTTATTTCTTCATCAATTAAGCAGGTAGCATGTCTGGTGTTGATTCCAAGTTTGGCATTCGCATTTGGAAGCTGTTGAACTCAAAACATGCAATCAAAGAAGCTCCCAGTGCAAAACAGGTAATCCTTAGGCTGCAAAAAAATCCATCAGAGAGATAGTAGGAACCTTACAAGTGGCCAAATCAACAGTTTGGTACATTCTGAGAAAAAGACACACTGGTGAGTTCTGCAACACAAAAATGCCTGGATCTCCACGGAAGACAACAGTGGTGGATGATCATAGGATCCTTTCCATGGTGAGGAAAAACCCTTTCACAACATCCAGCCAAGTGAAGAACACTCACCAGGAGGTAGGCATAGTATTTTCCAAGTCTACCATTAAGAAAAGACTTCACGAGAGCAAATACAGAGGGTTCACCACAACGTGCAAACCATTCATAAGCCTCTAGAATAGAAAGGCCAGATAATCTACATATGTCAGCCCAGTTCTGGAACAGAATTACTTGTATAGATGAAACTAAGAACAGCCTGTACCAAAAAGAAGGGAGGCAAAAAGGTATGGAGAAGGCCTGGAACGGCACATGATCTAAAGCATACCACATCATCTGTAAAACACGGTGGATGCAGTGTGATGGCATGAGCATGCTTGGCTTCCACTGGGTCACTAGTGTATATTGATGATGTGACAGAAGACAGGAGCAGCTGGATGAATTCTGAAGTGTATAGGGATAAATTGTCTGCTCAGATTCAGCGCAGATGATTGGACAGTGCTTCACTTTACAGATGGACAACGACCCAAAACATAGTGTGAGTGCAACCCAGGAGTTTTTTTATGGCAAAGAAGGGGAATATTCTGCACTGGCCAAGTCAATCACCTGATATCAACTGATCAAGCATACATTTCACTTGGTGAAGACAAAACTTAAGGCAGAAAGACCCACAAACAAACAACTCCTGAAGACAGGCCTGGCAAGGCATCACAAAGGAGGAAACCCAGTGATAGGTGTTGTCCATGTGTTCCAGACTTCAAGCAGTCATTACATCTGCCCAAAGCAGTCATCGCATGCAAAGGATTCTTGACAAATTATAAAAAAAATGCTAATTGTATTCATGGTTATGTTATTTGTCCAATTACATTTGAGGCCCTGAAATTTGGGGACTGTGCATGAAAATATTTGCATTTTCTAAAATGTTTTATATTACATATTTGTTTAACCTGTCACATGTACAGAGTCAGAGGCCAAACAAAACCGAGCACCATGCTGCTAGAGATACTAAATACGATACTCCGAAACACAACAGGAACCAGAGGACAGGAGAAAACAACAATGATCAACAAGGACAGGGAGAAAATGACTGAACTAAATACACCGACTAACAAGAACAGAAACAGATGAGGGCCATACACAGGTGAACAAAATATAACTAATCAACTGAACTGGGAGCAGGAAAGACCAAACAAGGACATGACAAAACCAGAACACGAACCGGAACAGCCCAGTCCTGTCCGGCTGGGACCATTGCACAGCCCCTTTTATTAAAGCTGTGAGTCTGCACTTCAATTTCATCTCGGTTGCTTCATTTCAAATCCATTATGGTGGTGTACAGAGCCAAATATTTCCTGACCTAACTGTATGTGAACTGTACATATTCAGAAACTTCTGGATGCTTTTGAAAAAGTTGGAGCCGCAGCCACTCTGTACTGATGGTGCCTGGGCCATGAAAGACCTGGGCACTGAAGACAGGTGTCAGAGAAACAATATCAGAAAAGTCTGCTCATAAAAAAGTCTGGACCCAGGTGAAGTTCTGCCATTTCGAAGCTACAGTAAAAGTACCATTGGTATCTTAGCATTTTTTCTATAGCAGACTAATCCAGTACGATTTACGGTTTGTTCAATATAGGAATTAATACAGACATATTTAATCCAAAGTACATCATTGTATCATATCTCATTCTCCATCACTTCTAATAAAAATACTAAAATGCCAGGCCAGCGCACCCCCTCCTACCCGCACACACACACACACACACACACATCCATACACCCACACACATCCACCCCCCCACACACACACACACAGCAGCACACGCATACACACTAAAACACTCCACACACTCACACACAGCTGCCTGGTTGGAGAACTGATGTGTGTCTCAGATATCCTGCGGCCCTTCACCCATAATCCTTTCCCAGGACAGCAGGGTAGTATTGATTACAAACCATGCAGAGGAAACAGCAGGAGGAGGAGGAGACGAGCACCGAGGGATAAGTGAGTGATAGGGGGAGGAATTGAGGAAGGAGAGGGCCGGAAGGAATAGAATGGGGTCAGGTGGGGTGGGGGTGGCACAAGAAGACACAGAGTTCTCAGGTTGCTTCTTCATCCAGCAGCTGTCAGGTTTGAGTGAGAGGGGTGTCGTCCCTGGTGCTCCTTCACTCTCACATGGACCTGCTCTCGCCAAACACAAATCCACCAGCGCTGCTGAAAAATCAACATGCGTCAAAACAGAGCCACGCCCACTATAACTCTTGTCCACCACTGACTCATACAGCAAGGATCAGGGGGGGAAACCCCGGTCTCTTCATCTCTCTAGCCTCCTCAGGGAGGAATGTTTACGCCATTCTCAAGTTATAGGGTCATAGGGTCCCTAAAGGCCCCCACTTAAAAACCCACTACAAAACACCAGAATGTAGTGTTGAATATTTTTTTATATTTACAAACTGTGAAAAAAAATTATAATAAATATATTAAAAAAAATATACATATATAAAAAAATTAGAGACAACTGCACCTTTTTCTTTCCTTTCAGAAAAAGTTGAAAAAGGAAAGTTTTGATTGAGGAACAATTTGCAGTGGTCTCTTAATTTTAACCCTTCTGTTCCTCACTCAAACCCAACCTTTCCAACTTTTTTGGAATGGAAAGAAAAAGGGGCAGTGGTCTCTAAATGTTTTCCAGAGTTGTATATTTACACACACACACACCACATATACTGTATACGCAGTGTTTTCAAGAAGTATTCAGACTCCATCACCTTCTCCGGATTTTGTTGTTTAGTACACTTATATCAAAATGTATTCAAAATTCCAAGAATTTACACACAAAACCCCATGATGACAAAGTGAAAACACAATTTTAGAAGTTAACTGATAATAAAAACTGAAAAATGTTATGTACATAAGTTAACAGACACTATGCCATGACTAGCTATAGTGACGTCACATGCATCCTGTGTCCTTTGATTATCCCTCATCTCTAGAACTTGACTGGAGCGCACCTGAGGCAAATTCAATTGTTTGTACCTGATTCAGAGAGGTGCACACAGGTTTATATTGGTCCCACTCTTCACAGTTCCTGTCAAAGTCATGAAGTTCAAAGAAGTCTCTGTAGACCTCTGAAAGTGAATTGTGTTTTGAGACATACATACATCTGTAGAAGGTTGTACAAAACTGCATAGGTATTCAAAGTTCCCAGGAGGTCTCTTCCAAGTGCTGGCCAACTAAGTAACCGGGCAACAAGGGTCAGGGAGGTGACCACGAACCCCATTCTAACAGAGTATCTATTAAGGGAGGGGAAAATCTGACAGAAACATAGCCATCTCTGCAGCACTCCATCAATCAGGCCTTTGTGGAAGTGTGGCTACACTTATGACAAAACACCTAAAGGACTCTGGGGGACTGACAAAAAATATCTGGTTCGATGAAACCAAACTTGGCCTGAATGCCAAGTGCCACTGCGGGCGAAAACAAGTTACTGCTAATCACCTGGCTACTGCAATCCCTGCAGTGGGGGTGGATGGATTGAGGGACAGATGAACAAAGCAAAATACAGAGGGGTCCCTGAAAAGAAACTGATCCAGAACACACTACATCAAACTGGGGTGAAGATTCTCCTTTCAGTAAGACAATGACCAGAAGCAAATAGCCAAGTCAATTATGGATTGGCTTCTGGACAATTCTGTTAATGTCCTGAAGTGGCCCACTCAAAGCCTGGAGTTGAACCCCACTGATCATCTGTGGGGAGAACTGAAGAATGATAAGAGCTTGACAGGACCTATAAGGTAGAATAGGAGTAACTGCCCATATCCAGGTGTGTTGGTGGAGGCATAAATAAGGAGATTTCTTGCTCTAATCGCTTACAAATGCACTTCTAAAAAGTAGTGAATGAAGTGTCTAAATACTTATCTATATGAGATATGAGTATTTCTCAATACGTTGTAACACATTTTTGAAAAAAAATGTTTTGAATTGTTTGAAATTTCTGAAAAAACATACATGTAATCAAAAACAAACTATGTATATAAAAAACAAAATGTGTCGAAAGCGAAGGGGTGTGAATTATTTCCATAGGCACTGGAAATATATGATCGCATTCTATTTGTTTCCATTGTTTCTCAGTGTTGTCTGCTAAGAATGTCCAGAATGTGGGTTTGCAGTGCAGTGTGTTCATGGTGAGGAATCAGTTCAGTTTAGCATATAATGGAAATGTGAATAGCCCAGAGCTCCTGTTCCCACACAGGGAGAGTGTTGGCTGGGAGAAGGAGGAACGAAGGAAGGAGGAAATAAGTAGGGTGAAATCCTGCGCTCCCTCCCTGGAGCGCTTTTCAGCACTACCCACGCATCGCTCACAAAGGTCACTCAAACAGGTCTCAAACAAATGCACTTGCATAAACACACACACACATGCACACGCACATATATGAACGGAGGATTGCACGTGTGTACACGGTGCACACAAGAACACTGGCATGCCCACACACAAAGAGACCTCCAGAAGATGGAAGACGTACAGACACCTACTCTAAGCAGACACAAACGTGGATCCCAATGGATCAGCTAAAAACGCAGGGCACTCAAATGATAACAGAATAACTAGTTTTAAACTCGGAAATATATTGCAAACAAAATACATTTATTTCTACATTTTGGTTAAGCATAATATACATCATAATAGTGTCCAACCACTCAACGTGTTTAGAACAAAAATTAATTAAAAGGACTGTGTATGCAAATTCTGGACTTTTTAATATCTATTTGGAATGACTATAAAAAAACATGACTGCAGAAAAAATGGTCAGTCAGCCATGTCCCTGTGAGCCGGAAATAATTTATTTTGGTTATTGAACTATGGTACGTAAAGTGATTTGGTGCCATTAACGTAATTACATAATGGGACTCTGATTTGTACTGTGTGTGTGTGTGTGTGTGTGTGTGTGTGTGTGTGTGTGTGTGTGTGTGTGTGTGTGTGTGTGTGCGTGCTGTTTTGTCCAGAACTGTTCAACATAGAGGTCTCGAAATAAAAGCCAAGGTGGAATGACCAAATATCTAACATCCATGAATGTCCTGTGTCAGTTGATGCTCAGTGGGTAAGGATCCTGATTACAGTACACAGAACGAGGGTAGGTGGTAGTCAGTTGATGCTCAGTGGGTATGGATCCTGTTTATAGTACACAGAACTAGGGTAGGTGGTAGTCAGTTGATGCGCAGTGGGTAAGGATCCTGTTTACAGTACACAGAACGAGGGTAGGTGGTAGTCAGTTGATGCGCAGTAGGTAAGGATCCTGTTTACAGTACACAGAACGAGGGTAGGTGGTAGTCAGTTGATGCGCAGTAGGTAAGGATCCTGCTTACAGTACACAGAACGAGGGTAGGTGGTAGGAGAAATATGTCACATTAACTGAAGAAAAAGACAGATATGCAAATAGAGTGACAGGCAGAGAACGGCAAAGAGATAGAAAAGAAGCGGGGGCAGACAGAAAGAGAAGCTGAGAGCAGAGACAGAAAGGTAGAGGGAGAGAAGCAGAGAGAGGTTGTCCTGTTTTCAGTGGTGCGTTAACCAATAGACAAGAGAAAGAAAACAGTTATGAGCTGAAAACAACAGTGTGTCAGTAAAAGGGAGGAAAGTGGCAGGTGACCCGGCTGTGGGATGACTGTGACTTCCCACTGGAGCCAGTTGAAGCACATGTTGGGAATCATGCCTTTATAACAAAATGTCCCAGGACGGGTCAGGTTCCCCAGATGACAGTCCCCTCCCTCAAAAGAGAGCTATGTTCCTTTCGTCCAACTCCTCCTTGACCTCTGCCCCAAAAAACACACTGCCACCTCGAAAGCAATACAAAATGCACCACCTCATTTAACATCAACTCCTCCCATCCCAGAGGCCACACTGTCTCCGCTGAGGGCCATGAGACAGCATGACGCCAAAACAAATGCAAGAACAATCTAGGGACTTCATCCATTTTTCATGACTGTTTTATTTAGCCTCTTAGGAGCCCAGTAATGGCAATCAATAAATCAAGCCGCTGTCACACGATGAAGACCTAGAGAGACATATACAGAAGATAGAGCCCCAGCCGGCCTAGACGCATACACACACACACACACACACGCTACTACTACACATCAAATCATCCATTATACAACAAATGACTCTGCAAAGGACTTCTGCTTATTGTGCTTCATTGCTTTAAATGTATGACTTCAACATTACCATCTATAAAGCAAATGATCTACTAGTATCCTATTTTGCATCCTATTTTCCATTTTGTATACCCAGGACCATCAACAACTCAAGCCAGCTCGGCAAATAACACACCTCTATATTGCATCTCTCCGTCTTTCCGGCACTCATCCAGAGCAGAGGGCATTGTGGATGGGACTTACATGCTACTTCCAAGGATGCGTTCCTGCTCACAGCCTCCCCCAGGTAGTTGCGGGCCACACACACGTAGCTGCCGTCGTCCGGCTTGCTGCGTCGGCCGTGGACGATGCGCAGGAAGAAGAGCGAGCCGCTGGGCAGCAGCATGCGGTGGGAACGAGGGTTGTCCCGGTCCGTCTCCACGCGCTCCCCGTCCTTGTACCACTCCACCGTGGGGGCGGGGCGACCCTCCGCCTTGCAGTTGAGGGTGGCCGGCTCGCCCTTGGACACGATGAGGTCGGAGGGGTGCTCCACGATCCGGGGGGGGGAGTCGTCCTGGCGCAGACGAGATCCTAGGAGGAGAGGAGAGGTTTGGATTTGCTATGATACATGAATGCCGGCTGAGAGTAAGTTGGTATGTGCATGTTAAAGCTCGTGACAATATTTAGTATGGATCGGTTATGTGTGTAACATAATGTGCACAGAGAAAGTCTGGGAGATGTGTGTATAAATGAGTGCCAGTATCGTCCAGGCAAGCGCACGTGTCACCTCAAAACACAAGCCTTTATATCAACGCAGACATGTTCAAACCAATGACGGAAATAGGAATGATTCTCTTTTCCAACTCCCTCCATAAAGGGATTTGTTTGTCTTGTTGTGCTTTGCTGAAGTGATCAAACCCATTTATTTACAAAACAACTGACAAAAAAACAATGTGTTATTTGGACACCAAACTTCCAAACTCTTTGAATTTTTAACAGTCTTAGTTCCTTAAATTGGGGAGCAAACAATGAAACCACAAATTAGTGATAATAAAAAATGAAGGAATCCTGGATGAACTGCTAGAGATGATATACACTTCCTATATTGTCCTGTCTCTGCCCATGGGTTGGATTGCACTGTGAACAAATCAACAGGAGGAAAGGCAACCCAACCAGGTTGGGTACAGAGTAGAAGCAAGTGTTTGATGTCGTTATGAAGCACTTGCTCTCACTCTGCCTCCAGCCCTACTCAGTCACTACCCACAACCCCCTCTTCTCCCATTCTGTGTCGGAGGCAGTGAGGCTAGCCACACAGAACAACATGATTCTATCATTACTCTGGAGAGATGACAAACAATTCCCTGTGTTTCTCTGTTAGCACTTAAGAGGGTTATCCTGGGAGAGAGCTAGCCATAGCGTTTGCTTGGAAGAGTTGACCGTTGACGGAAATACACGTGGATCGGCCCCTACGTCAACACACTCTATTCTTCACCCTTCTAACTATTGGGTCATCTGCTCAAAATTCACTAAATAAATCAAATCCCACCTTCCCAAATCCTGTTGACTTCCCATTCCAGTAGGTGGATTTTCAAAAGCCATGTGACTAGTAGGCACCCTCCTAGCTAATGGGATTGCCAGCCCCTGTTCTTCCTGGAACTTCACTCTCCATCAGGCCACTCCCAGATGATTCCCAATACACTCCGGTGTGTCGACTCTATGACTGTTCCTGTGTCTGCCCATCTTCCCGACACCCCCAACTAGTGTTTAATGGCCCTAACAGAGCCTGGCTGGATCCATTCAACCACAGTCATCAAATCATACTTAACCAAAGATCTGCGCTCCACTGCAGACCTGCATACGAGCAGTGGTTTGCTCACTGTAACAATGGCTTGCACTTGTGGATTTATCCCTAAAGAAATTGCTCTTAAAGGTCTTCCGACAACCTGAACTTTCTGTGATAAGGTTTTCTTCAACAGAGCAGCCAAACTCATTACTCTTTACCTTATCTCTCTCTCTCTTTCTCTCTCTCTCTCACTTTCTCTCTCTTCTCTCTGAGGTAAAACTGCATGCCGAGGCGACAGCAGCACAGTGACTGTCTGAAAGCAGAAATGTCATGGGTACGCTTGACTGGGATTTGGCTGCACTCTGGCTAAACAAAAACATATGAAAACAGCACTATCGCCTTCTGCACTTTAACTTTACCCATATCACCTGTCACATCCATTTGAGCTGACATCTGAAATAGAAATGTGCTGTACAGTACATCGCTGTTGCCTGGAATATTCCTACAGTAAGAGTACTGAGAGAACCCAGTGAGAGAGTATGAAAGTATAATCGCCTACAGTATCAACACCCACTACTAATGTTCACTAATGACAATGTCCTTTGCAATAACTGGAGAATTACAGTTACACACAAGAAATTAAGATAATATTGAATATTTGCTTTGCAGACCTGTGAACTGGGCACTTACAGAGTTTGGACTTAACACAAAGTCCACTTTCAAGAATTGATAAAATAGAGACTCTTGGACGAAATGCCATCGCCGCAGTACACCAAGGATCAAGCCAAATGATCTAACAGCATCAGAGGATGATAATGTCTTTCTCTGTAACTTGGCATTGTCTCAACACTTTCCTGTTTAATCGAAGGCTTACTTTCATTCACTCAGCGCTGGCAAGACTCATTTAATCACAGATAGTCAAACGAATGACAATGGCCAATGGCTTTGTGCCTAAACTTCGCTGCTAACAACACCATGTCAGCCTCTTTCACCCTCACAACACTTAACACGGGTGCATAGAAAGTACACAACCTCAGAGCGAACTTGACTAAGGGTAGAGTGACAAAACGAAAGAGAGAGGAAAGGGTGTGTGTAAGCTAGTTAGTGCATGCATGCGTTAGAGACACTGCACTGCTCACTACTACAAATTATCTGTACATACTAACCATCCAGTATAAATATATGTATTATATAAAGAGCACTCATACACAAAACATTTTCCTGTAATTGTACTTGTGGCCAAATCATCATTGGAGAAAGGAAAAATATGATTTATAAAGGTTTGAATAAAGTGGCGTGAACTGTCGTGAACTGTCCTTCAGTAGTACACTCCAACTCCTATTTTAAATGACCAGTATCCACCCACGCCAATCTGTTGTTGGGTTATGCCCAAACTACTTAACAAAAACAAAAATGTTTTTAACACTTTAACAATTCATTATCATTTTGCATGACTCATATTTCAAAGAAACAACTGACAATTTGTTAAAAATCAGTTTGGTACAAACTTTAAATGCTGATTGGTTGAAATTATACATTATACCAGAGGCATGACAAATTCACTATTCATTGTTCTAACTGGTAAATGGCTTATAATACGGCAATTCAGGTCTTTGTGGTGTGTGGCCAATATAACACGGCTATGGGATCTATCCAGGCACTCTCTGTTGCATTGTGCCTAAGAAAAGCCCTTAGTCATGGCATACTGGCACACCTCCTTATGCCTTATTGCTTAATTATAAACCGTGTGATTTGATTTCTGAACAGCCTACTGACTGGCTGACTGCCATGGTAGAAGAGACTATACCTAGGGTATGACATCACACCACTATTTGCTTCTCTAGCAGCGCTGGTAACCGATTTGCAATAGCAATAAGGCATCTAGGGGCTTTGTGGTATATTACCAATAAACCACAGCGAAGGGCAGCATCCAGGTACTCTGCAGTGCACACTGTACTTCTTCTCAATAGAGTTGAATGATAGACATGTAGAATAGACAATGTGGGTGGGGCACCAGTGTGTACATGGCAGTCTACAGCCATAGGGACAACCCCATCTCTTGGGCACCATCCCCCTCTCACACCAAATCAATCCTCTCAATGTGGACATGGTCATCAACAACAGCTGCAAGTCCAGTGGGGGCCAACACATTGGCCTAGAGAGCCCATATTGAGCGAGACACCGGTAGGAGTGCTGTGTTCTCACTAGTGATGGGTCTCAAGGGACATACAATGCATATGTCCTGTGACCAATGGACACAGTGTCCACATATTACAGACCGAGACAAATCACAAGACTCAAGATAATTCAGCATCATGGTCCCCGTGACACGTTTTGGCACTTTTAAGACAAAGCTCCACCAGCTGCATATAAACACCCATATTATCAGGGTGTGTACAAAAGATCTTCTGATGTTCGGGGTTCAACTCTTAGACCCACAAACACAAAAAAAATTCGACAGTGAAAGTTTTGGATATTAATCTTGTTTATCAAATGTGAAAGGGTTAGAGTAACAATGTGTTATCAGCAATAAAATTCCAAAAGAATTTAAAGCTTCCGCGCATTGAATACTGCATGCCAGCCACCTGAGCAATTCTGCCAAGCACTGGATGGAGTTACATTCAACCCGAATAAAAGGGGAATTCAATTATCAGCCAAAGTCAATCATTACAATTCATCTGTAATAAAATTGCACTTCATAAGATGAATGAATTAACTAAATAATTAGGAGCATCCAAACCAAGCAACTCATTCTGCAATGCATGACCCTTAATCAATTAAAACGGGAAAATCCGATAAAATTACATCAGACAAATTATTCACCAAACGGTCTGGAGTGCTGCAAAGCTTAATTGAAAAGAGCAGCTCCTAAACATGTTGGGACGCACTGAGCGGGCCAGGTGACCAAGCATGGCACTCCTTTTCGGTTGCCTTTTCATACGTAAGGAAATTCGGTCCAAACAGAAATTGTGAAGCCAAATACTAAAACAATGCAGGTGTTCTAATGAAAGGCAAGTTAGTTGATGCTGTAGGTTACCATACCCTACTTACGCAGTAATGGTCGACGGAAAACAGGAACAAAATATTTTTACTAGAAAGTTAATTGTGGTAAACAAAAGGAAGTTTTGGTTTATAGGACTTACCGTTGACTTGGATGTGCAATAGTCCACAGAAAAATAAAAATCGTAGTAGACCCATTCTGGCATAGTAATCGTCCACGGTTTCAGCGCTGATCGACTTAAACTTGCAAATAGTGCAAATCTATAGTTTTGTTTCTGAGCACTTACACTGTTATTTTTGTTACTGCTATTATCGTGAAATGTATAATTAAATCAATCACGAGACGACTTCATGTTTTCTCACAGAGCGCACTGGATTGGCAGACTACTTATCCACACATTACGTTTGGAGGTGTCTGATCACCCAGACACCAACAGCAGAGCAACGATGCCTGCTCACATCTCCGATCTCCCAGTGCCTATTTTAATGCAATATTTTTTCTGCATAAAATTGTCCTATGACTAAACTCAATATAGACTATACATGTTCAGAATGAACACCATTTAGAGAATATCACTCCGACTGAATACGCGCGGTAATGTTCTACAGGCGGGACTGCTGTCAGCCAGCGGTGGTGCGGCGTGGTTTCCGACCCGAGGTGAATTGCTGCACAGTTACAGCCCCCTCCTCCTAGAACTGTTGGCTGTAGTGTGCTACAGATATGCGGATGCGCAGACTTACATCAAACCAGTGCAAGAGGTTGCCCTTATGCTGATCTCATGTCAGTTTGGGTTTACATTAGGATCTGGATTAGAGATGACCGTTCCTTATATCTGAACTATCCACAGCCGAACGGGCGAGCTGAACGCCGTAGAAACCACATAAATCACGTAACCACCACAGTCTATGACAATTATTATGCACATGCATGTCATTTGGATACGGTGTTCAAAATTGCCATGCAAGGTTAAGCATTTGAGAGGCAAATTGTGAAAGTGCATTTGTGCTCATAACATCTGGAACAGGCAGCCTATAGACCAAAACTATCCACGTACAATAAAGTAGCGTCCCCTATCGACTACGTACGACTCTCATAGATTTCATCTGGCAATGCGAATCTGAACGTAAAGTGGTTTGTATATGGCAATTCTCTCAGTCAATATCAATGACAAATTTACTGCTAATAGCCTATAGCGCATACTCATTTTCTACTGCCAGCGGTCGATACCGTCCACATGAATAACAGGGATAAAAACCCTCGGCTCTATTTCAATGTGCTCTCAATGAGCTGTTGACATAAATACTCCTCCAAACATGCACATTCAATAAAGCTTAGCTACTGATGATCATTCAAGCTGTCCAATGGACTTGAGGTTTACTGTGACTATATTAGCTGAATCACTTTATTAAAAAGAGAATGGTGGTGGAGAAATGTGTGTTTGTCCCCTTAGAGAATATGTTAAATCTGCTGGTACTGTGAAGTATGGTTCATGTGGTTTGTTGCAGATTCTGGTAGGAGGTTGAGAACAGAGCACATAAATATGTGGTAGTCTCAGCAAAAGACTGGAAAGTACAGATGCCCATTTCCACCAAAATAAATGAAACGAGTTATGTATCAATCTGAAATGTGATTTTATCTGGGCTATCTTGGGACCAGATAATATATATTTTTTTACTCCTGGAATAACTCCTGGGCCTATCGTGTCCAACTACTGCAACCTTGTTAATTATTAAGCTAAACACACAGGGGTATCCTACTGAATCACAATGAGGATATCCTGTACATATATGTACAAGTTGGAACATTTACAGAATTCCAGTTCCAGTATATCTATCTAGCTGCCAGGAGGTTAGCAGAGTTTTGGATACAGTATAGTGCAGCGGTTAAGTCAAACATTTGGAGGTATCTTGATGTGGTGAAGTCTTGTTAGTCTCTTTAGGATACATGTCTGCTGCCTGAGGGCCACATAATTCATTCATTGGGGAGGTGGTCACCACCTTCTTTGCACAATACACTGTAGTTCACCTGGTGAAGATGGACTCAGCAATTATGGTAGAGAGCCAGGTCAGGATTGTGGGAGATTTTTAATATTTTCAGGCATCCATGTGGCATGTCCACTGGCATGTCCACTGCCTTCTTGGTGGTCACAATGATATTGCCCTCCCACCTGATCCTGTGTTAAATGATGGTCCCTAGGAATTTGAATGATTCAGTCTTGGTAAGAGCTGAGCCCTTGAGTTCAAGCAGCCGAGGTGGGGAGATGTTTCCGGAAGTCAACCATCATCTTCACGGTTTTGTCTGTGGTCAGGTACAAGGTATTTTGAATGCACGTGTCCTCTACCAACCTGAATAGCTTGACAGGTACATTGTTGCAGGTAGTCTGTGGGTAGAGGAGAGGTGGGAGCACGCATCCTTTTGGCACTTCAATGCTGAGGGATACAGCGTGCAAATGGTGCATACCAGTCTTGACATCCTGTTGGTCAGGAAATCAGTGAGCCAATGACCGATGGAGCTGGACAGGGATGCAGCATATAAAGCAAACCTTTTCTAGGCTTTTGCCTCTGTAAATAAAAAGTAATTCAGACACTTTCACTCCAAATGTAATTTTGGATCAGGTAGCAGACAAGACATATGAATATTGAACATAAACCAAACTGTATTACATGATATTATTATCAGGGCTGGAAATTAAGCTCGCCGCTCGCCTTAGGCAAGGCGTTTACATTTCGGCGAGTCTAATTTTAGAACCACTAGTCCGTCAGGCAAGTGAACTTCTGCAGATTTATTCCAGGGAGTTTTAAATGCCGTGACTGAAGATAATGATTCATTAGCCCTTGTATTATGAGGCTCATAAGTCTGCCACAACTCGCCAAGAAATAGTCGGAAACTTCTATAAGCCCCGCCCCCTTGGTTACTGTAGCTACAACTGTATAGTGTTCTTAATATCTTTGTCTCTGTACAAAACACGTCAATCATTTTAGAATTAGTTTAGCGCCAAAACAGTAAGGATGCTTTCATTAGACTGAACATCTGTAACCTGTAAGTGTGTTTTATACATATTTGTCATAAATGTAAAGTAAACGTTACATTATCCTGAATGCAGCCTATGTTTGAGTGAATACATTATAGGCCCATGCACTATTTAAATATATTTTTACTAATTACACTTAGTTGGATATTTTTGGGTGACTTGCAGTTACAAAACTGTTCGCTTATTCTAAGTGGTCAGAGGCGTTTCTGGACAATCTGGCACCCTAGGCGAGATCTCTAAATGTTGCCCACTCATCACTCATATTCATCCATTTATCCGGTATTGGGTGGCGACGGCAGCAACTCCAGCAGGATACCCCAAACCTCCCTTCCCCGAGCCACATTTGCTAGCTCTGACTGGGGGATCCTGAGGCGTTCCCAGGCCAGTGTCGAAATATAACATACATATGTATTGATTTCCCCCATATATATATATATATATATATATATATTATTTTTATATGTTTTATTATATTTTTTTTAAATATATTGGGGTGCCCAATCGGCGACCGCCTAGGTTGCCTGTGCCTAGAAACGCCTCTGTAACTCAAGTTAAAAACAGGGCTAGTTATATTTTACCCCGGCTAGTGGACATTTTGGCCTATAAGCGGGCTGGCCAGTGGCAAATAGTCCTTAAGATCCCCCCCTGATTATTATTATTATTATTATTTTTATGCAGACATTTATGAGTTGAAATTTTCCATGGAAAATTTCAACTCATAAATGTCTGCCAGCGGCCCTGTGGAATGAAGCTCTGCAACATGGGAATCAGGAAATAACAATAGAACATTACAAATGAAGACACATTTCTTATTAATATTTAGAAAACTGAGTATGTATCTCAGATATGCTGACTTGCATATCTCATACAGTTTTATTTGCTATTGACATGAAAAAAACAAATATGGAGACTGGAATGGTCTTCCTTAAATAAGTCCTGTCATGAAGTGCAAAGAAACCATACCGTGATTGTTTCTGATAAGAGAGTGAC
The DNA here is from genome assembly GCA_016801105.1 of Esox niger. NCBI lineage: Eukaryota > Metazoa > Chordata > Actinopteri > Esociformes > Esocidae > Esox > Esox niger. Next base: position 27,589 of record JACXGJ010004898.1, read on the forward strand.
CTTGTTCCCCTCCCACCCTCACATTTCTGTAGCTAACATGCACCTCTGTGGGCCTGTCTTTTACCCATCTCCCATCGCTGCCATTATTGGCACTCTGAAAGACACTTTAACAGGAAAAAACATGGCATTTATCAAAGTTTCATACATATAATGTTTTCAGGTGCATACTCACATGCAAACACACACACAAAGCACTAGTTCCACTGAAAAGCACCGACAATGGATGTTCTTCTAAGAGGAGCTCTTAGAACCTTCCAGAAATTGAATGGACTGTCGCTCAATAATACATACAGAATATTTCATATACCCAGCATCTCAATGAAATTGGTGCAGGGAGTCGTGTACACACAATTCTCAAACAAACAAATAAAGAACATGGTTTGTGTAGCTGGATTGTGTTAAAGGCAATAGTACAGGCGTTTCTCATGGCTAAATTATGTCCTAGGCAGCCTTGCCACACAGGATGAGAATTTCAATAGGTGCAGCATTTATATAACACAAGTAAAGGGCTTTGGACAGCACAGCTTGTGGAATCTAGGTGGTGTCAGATGTAATCAATTTGTGACTTGGTTGTAGAAAAGCTCATGGTTTCGTAGAAAGCTACAACTCCCAAATTGAGTGTCAAATATTAGACCTGACTATTGTCTGAGTAAACAGGATAGGTTATTTCCCTGGAAATAGTAATGCTCTTTGAGTTTTGTCTGAGTTTATAATGACAAAGAGTAGCAGTCTCATAGCTAACTATTCTCTATCTTGTCATTAAGCAGAATTGCCAACAGAGGCGTTGCTATGGATACGCCCACGCAGCAGCACAGAGCACAGATTTTTACGGCATGGCTCAGGCATGCCGCACTTCAGCTCTCTCTCTTTGTGTCTTCTTTTACGGATCTACTTTGGATTAATATCGATATTGGATTACCCTCAGTGACTCTCCCTGGGCCCGCTGGCTATACGTAGCTACAAACACTCCCCTGTGAAGTGCCTCCCTCCCTGGCTCTTGCTTTGGTGGCTAACTCAGACACAACGTATTGACTACAACATGGGCTCCAGCTGTCAATCAGTCTCCATTCTCTCATTATTTGATCTGTTGTGTTTGGTTGTTGGACTCCTGCCTGTTCATGCTGGTCTTGAGTTGCTTAGCCGGGGAAATTGTACATTTATAGGGAGGCACTGAGACCCTTCGTGAGAAAACAGTACGATTAGGGGCTTAGAGATTTTTTTATTTTATTTTTTATGCTGCCATTGTTTAGTGGAGGATGTCAGCTTCAGGGCTCCACTTGCATATACAGTGCACTCAGAAAAGTATTCAGACACATATACACATATACCTTCTACATTCTGTTACATCACTGCCTCATTTTCAAATTGATGAAATTGATTTTCCCCCAATCATTTTATGCACAATAGCAGGATTGTGTTGAGACAGGGTGTAAATTGGGGTAGCATACTAAAAATGTCTGCAGCATTAAAGGTCCCCCGATACATGTGTTTTAAGTATGCTGCATCATACCTAAGAAGACTCCAAGTGGTCATCACTGCCTATGGTGCTTCAACCAAGTACTGAGTAAAGGGGTCTGAATGCTTATGGGATAGCGTTATATACATTTGATATTATTGATATTATTTTTGTTTTTATAAATTTGCCAACACTTCTTAAAACATTTATTTCTTGGTAATTGTGTGGTACTGTGTCTAGATGAAAAAGTCAATATTAGAAGAAAGCTGTAACATAAAAAAATGTGACGGGGTCTGAATACTTACTGACTGCACAGTATTACATTATTAGATGCAATGTTAGAGAAATGTGGCCCAGATGAAGTAACTGTATAATGATGTTTACATTAAAAACAATTAAGGAAGAGTTAAGATTAGGGTTAAGCAAAGCTTAAAGTTAGGGTTAGTGTTAAGGGAAGGGACAAGCACAAATCCTGGTCAAAAGTCCTTTCAGAACAGTCTGTCCATTTGAAATGCAAGCTCCGCCCTTTCTACTGAAATAACAAACACCATTAATTTCTATCTTCAAGGCACATTTGCCTCCAGTGCAATCTTGAGTAATGAAAACTCCCATGTGCATCAAGCATTCTGCATGTTAATAATTTAAACCAAATCACTTTCAATTGATAATAATATGCATTTCAATGTTTTCAACTTATATTAAGATTTTTTGTGTACTTTTGAATTATGCAGCCTAGAGCATGCATTTTAGAGCAGATTTATTTATCCAACCATTATTTCTTCAATGGAGAACACATTATAATTTTTATTGACGACCTGGCCAAAGGCATTTAATTGAAAGATGACAACATAAGAAATATCCACACAAATAATGTAAAGTGTGAATACAAATAAACATGATACACAGGGGAATAGCCAGTAAAATTGTAATAACTACAATGAGACGCATATTAAGACAGGTTTGACAGATTTAACAAGTGAATTGATCAGATGTGTTTCTTTAATTTTTGAAGGTGTGAGGGGTAATGAAAGTAACAAGCTTAACAGTCTTGCAATGCCTTCCGGCCATTGGTGGTGTCGGACTGCATGACTGACAACCAAAAGAAATGTAGGCTTAAGGAGGGAGTGAGGTACAGTCCCCTCCAAATGTATTGGAACGGTAAGGGAAATTCCTTTGTTTTTGTTGGTCACTAAAGACATTTGGATTTAAGATCAAAAGATAAGTATGAGACAAGCGTTCAGAATTTCTGCTTTATTTTCCTGGTATTCACATCTAGATGTGATAAACAACTTAGGACATATCTCCGTTTGTATTTGACCACAGCATTTTTAGGTGAGCAAAAGGAATGGAACAAATAATTTTAAAGTAAATAACATTTAATATTTGGTGGCATAACCCTTGCTTGCAAGAAAACTTTTTTTTTCCCTTGATGAAGTCCTTTGTTTTGTTGGCAGTGTGCTTTGGGTCATTGTCCTGCTGCATCATAAACTTCCTCCAATGCATTTCTCCGTTAATTGGCAGACAAAATGTTTCTGTTCACTTCTGAATTAATTCTGCTGCTACCATCATCAGTTACATCGTCAATAAATATGAATGAGTCTGTTCCAGAAGTTCAACGTCTGTTGCTAAGTACACCAGTAATTTCTTTCTTTTTCAGGTCATTCCAAATTGTTGTGCTTGCTATGTCCAATGTTTGTCCAATGGCTCTGGTCGATTTTCCTTCTTTTCTCAGCTTGACAATGGCATACTTTTCACCCATAGACAGCTCTCTGGTCTTCATGTTGGTTTATCCTCTTTAACAACAAATGCTGTCTATATAGGTTTAAACCAAGGATGGAAACTTAGACTAGTCATTCAGAGCTATTTAATGTTTGAACAATCAACCTAAAAGACAACAAGAAACATCTGTCAGTCACAAGTTCCAATATTTTGCTCACTGGAAAAATGGGTGGGTTCAAACAAAGAGTGGTATGTCCTGAGTTGTTTAACACATCTAGATGTGAATACCAGGATATGACTGCTGAAGTTCTGAACTCTTGTCTCATCATACTCATCTTTTGATCTTAAATCCAAATGTCTTTAGTGACCAACAAAAACAAAGGAATTTGCCTTACCGTTCCAATAAATTTGGAGGGGACTATAGCTAGTGGAGAGCGGGTAACTATTGGATTCACATATATTTTGGAGTAGGCTAAGGCAGAGGGGGCATTTGCCTTAAATGGACTTCTACCAGTGAGTCTGGCAACATGTATATAGCGAAGACTAGTGAACCTGACTGTAAAGGTCATGGTGAAAAGTGTTGAAAGGGTCACCGGTGCCAAAACAGATGGAAAATTACATGTACTTTATAAAAGGGGCAAACCTATAGATCCTGTCGCCTTTGCTGAGGGCAACATGGTCATTTTTTAAAAGTATATACTTGGGAGCGTTGGTGAAGGAGGGCTGGTTGCAGAATGAGAACCCAATTTTGGATTTGACTTTTTTGTCTCAAAGTGGGTGAGCAGTGAACAGTCTGAAGGTGAGTTTTGATTGAAAGTGAGCAGTTAAGCCATATACCCAGATATTTGTGTCAACATAATCTAGGACACTTTAAGAAGGAGGATGTTTGGTAGGCAGGCTGGTTGATATAGGCTCCGACTGAAAATAATACATTTTGTTTTTGGGAAGCAAACTAGGAGTTCACATAACTGAACATGATCCACATGTGGATTGTTGTGGGGTAGAATAAAACAAATATTTTGGATCATCTTCATCTTCATCCGCTTATCCATTGTCGGGTCATGGGGGCAGCAGCTCCAGCAGGGGACCCCAAACTTCCCTTACCCGTGCTACATTTGCCAGCTCTGACTGGGGAATCCTGAGGCGTTCCCAGGCCAGTGTCGAAATATAATCTCCCTAGGGAGACGTCCTGGGGGCATCCTAACCAGATGCCCGAACCACCTCAACTGGCTCCTTTCAATGCAAAGGAGCAGCGGCTCTACTCCGAGTTCCTCATGGATGACTGAGTTTCTCACCCTATCTCTAAGTGAGACGCCAGCCACCCTTCTGAGAACTCATTTCAGCCGCTTGTACCCGCATCTAGTTTAGCCTTCATGACCATAAGTGAGGGTAGGAACGAAAATTGACCGGTATATCGAGAGCTATGCCTTCGGGCTCAGCTCTCTTTTCGTCATTTAGATCAGTGATGTTGTATTTTTATGGCCCCTTGCAGTCATTTTAAATGCACATAGATGTTTTTATTAGTTTAAACGTTTTGAAGAAGCATATGGTAGTTTAAGAACTTAAGGATAATTTCACTATTTTACCAGTTAGATGGGTTTTCAACATTTGTTTACTACTAGCAGCAACTACACACAGTAAAACATTGTGAGAATGAAAACTTTGACGGCAGAATGTACTGTCTGTTTTCATGAAAAACAAGGACATTTCTAAGTGACCCCAAACTCTTTAACAGTAGTGTACAACTAAATTTCCCCAAAAGTTGGGACACTATGCAAAATGAAAGACAGAATGCAATCATGTGCAAATCATTTAAACCCTAAATTCAATCGAAAATACTACAAAGAAAACATGTTGATACTGTGAAGGCCCAATTTGGATTTGATGCCAGCCACATGTTTCAAAAAAGCTGTGATGGAGCAACAATAGATTGGTAAAATTATGTGATGCTAAAAAAACTGGTGGAACATCTCACAACTTATTAGGTTAATTGGAAACATGTCATCAACATGATTGGGTATAAAAAGAACATCTCAGAGAGGATGAGTCTTTCAGAAGTAAAGATGGGGAGGGGTTCAACACTCTGTGAAAGACTGCATAGGCAAATAGTGCAACAATTTACAAATAATGTTTCTCAATATAAAATTTTGGGTTCTCATCATATAAGATAATTAAAAGATTCAGAGAATCTGGAAAAATCTCTCCGTATGGGACAAAGCCGAAAACCAATATTGGATGGCTGTGATCTTTGGGTCCTCAGGCAAAACAGACATGATTCTATAGTTGACATCACTGCATGGACTCAGGAACACTTCCGAAAATCATTGTTTGTAAACACTTTGTTGCTGTATCCACAAGTGTAAGTTAAAACTCTACCATGCAAAGAAGAAACCATACATAAACAAGATCCAGAAACGCCACTGCCTTCTCTAGTCCAAAACACATTATGGACTGAGGTGAACTGGAAAACTGTCTTGTGGTCAGCCAAGTAAAATGTGAAATTATTTTTGAGAATCATGGATGCCACGTCCTCCGGACTTAAAAAGAGAGGGTCCACTGGCATGTTATCAGCACACAGTTCAAAAGCCAGCATCCATGTGATGGTATGGGGGTGCATTAGTTCAAATGGCATGGGTGACTTGCACATCTGTACAGACACCATTAATGCTGAACAATACATACAGGTTTTGGATCAACATATGCTGCCATCCAGACAACAACTTTTTCAGGGAAGGCCTTGCTATAATTCAGCAAGACAATGCCAAACTACATTCTGCATGTACAGGTGCTAATCACTTGATTAGAATATCATCAAAAGTTTATTTATTTCAGTAATTCCATTCAAAAAGTGATACTTGTATAATGCATACAGTTATTCCACACAAACTGATATATTTCAAGTGCAAAGGCCTTTAAATGGTCTCTCAGTCTAGTTCTATAGACTACACAATCATGGGGAAGACTGCTGACTTGACAGCTGTCCAAAAGATGACCATTGATACCTTGCACAAGGAGGGCAAGACACAAAAGGTCATTGCTGAAGAGGCTGGCTGTTCACAGAGCTCTGTGTCCAAGCACATTAATAGAGAGGTGAAGTGAAGGAAAAGATGTGGTAGAAAAAAGTGTACAAGCAATAGGGATAACCGCACCCTGGAGAGGATTGTGAAACAAAACCCATTCAAAAATGTGGGGGAGATTCACAAAGAGTTGACTGCAGCTGGAGTCGGTGCTTCAAGAACCACCACGCACAGACGTATGCAAAACATGGGTTTCAGCGGTCGCATTCCTTGTGTCAAGCCACTCTTGAACAAGACACAACGACAGAAGTGTCTCACCTGGGCTAAAGACAAAAAGGACTGGATTGCTGCTGAGTTGTCCAAAGTTATGTTCTCTGATGAAAGTACATTTTGCATGTCCTTTGGAAATCAAGGCACAGAATCCATGTTGCTTGAAGTCCAGTGTAAAGTTTCCACAGTCAGTGATGGTTTGGGGTGCCATGTCATATGCTGGTGTTGGTCCACTGTGTTTTCTGAGGTCCAAGGTTAATGTAGTTGTCTACCAGGATGTTTTAGAGCACTTCATGATTCCTGCTGCTGACCAACTTTATGGAGATGCAGATTTCATTTTCCAACAGGACTTGGCACCTGTGCACACAGTCCCAAAGCTACCAGTACCTGGTTTAAGGAACATGGTATCCCGGTTCTTAATTGGCCATCAAACTCGCCTGACCTTAACCCTATAGAAAATCTATGGGGTATTGTGAAGAGGAAGATGTGATACGCCACACCCAACAATGCAGAAGAGCTGAAGGCCACTATCAGAGCAACCTGGGCTCTCATAACACCTGAACAGTGCCACAGACTGATCGACTGATGCCACGCCGCATTGCTGCAGTAATTCTGGCAAAAGGGGCCCCAACTAAGTATTGAGTGCTGTACATGCTCGTTCTTTTCATGTTCATACTTTTCAGTTGGCCAACATTTCTAAAAATAATTTTTTTGTATTGGTCTTAAGTAATCAAATTTTCTGAGATACTGATTTTGGGGTTTTCATTAGTTTTCAGTTATAATCATCCAAATTAAAAGGAATAAACATTTGAAATATATCAGTCTGTGTGGAATGACTGTATACATTATGCAAGTTTCACTTTTTGAAGGGAATTACTGAAATACATCCACATTTTGAATATATTCTAATTATATGACCAGCAGCTGTATTACAAGAGCTCTGTAGTAAAAGAGCTCGGCATCTAAACTGGCCAGCCTGCAATACTGACCTGTTACTCATTGAAAACATTTGGCACATTATGAAAATATACCAAAGGAGACCCTGAACTGTCGAGCAGCTGAAATGCTATAACAAGCATAAATGGGAAAAGATTTCACTTTCAAAACTACAGCAATTGGTCTCCTCAGTTTAAAGATTGCTGTTAAAATAAGAGGTTGTGCAACACAATGGTAAACATGCCGCTGTCCCAACCTTTTTGAAACATATTGCTGGCATCAAATTCACCATTGCCATTCATTTTTCCTAAAACAACAACTCTTCTCAGTTTCAACATTTGATATGTTGTCTTTGATATAAGGGGATTAAATGATTTCCACATAATTGCATTCAGCCTTTATTTGCATTTTATGCAGCGTCCCAATTATGTTAGAAACGGGATCTATTTTTCCAGTTGTCAGCTTGAGAGTCAATCTAACAAATCTTTGGTTAAATATCTGACACAATGACTAGTATGTTAACAGCTGCCTCCATTCTGGTAACTAACCAGTAAAGAAGGGTTTATGTCTGTGTAATATTTCATGTTTTATTGTGAGTGGCAGATTCAAAAGAATGGTCCTAGTGTCTAAAACCTGGGCAGGGATACTTAGACATCAACCAGGAAGCAGCAGTTCTGCCAAGACACATATTAGAGCCCCTTTGTCATTTTTGATCTCCTGGTTGCTTACACACAATTAACTAAATTTCCATTCAAGTGAAAATAACTAACACGGAATGGTATAGGGATTCATTGTGCCATGGAAATTAGTCACAAATAAAAAATAAAAAAATAAAAATATAGTTTTTAAAGGTTTGGTTTGGGTTAGTAAAAGTGAATAATAGTGTGTATACTGTAAATGGAGGTATGAATATGAACCAGTGTTGCTTTTATTCAGCTACAATCCCCAATATGGAAGCGAATTATGGAAGTTCTCTTTGAAGACTGAATTGTTAGTGACATTTTAATAGTAGGGCAAAATACAGTAGATATAAAAAGTCTACACACCTTTGTTAGAATGCCACGTTTTTGTGATGTTAAAGAATGAGAAAAGATACATCATTTCATTACATTTTCCACTTTTAATGTGAGCAATAACATGAACATTTCAATTGAAAATCAAACTGAAATCTGTGAGGGGAAAAATGAAAAAAAAAAATCTTACAATTACCTGGTTGCATAAGTGTGTACACCCTCTTATAACTGGGGATGTGAATGTGTTCAGTATTAACCAATCACATTCAAACTCTTGTTAAATAGAAGTCATTACACACCTGCCATCATTTAAAGATTCTGATTAATCACAAATAAAATTAAGCTGTTCTAGTAGGATTTTCCTGACACTTTCTTAGTTGCATCTCAGAGCAAAGGCCATGGTCCGCAGAGATCTTCCAAAGCGTCAGAGGGATCTCATTGTTGAAAGATATCAGTCAGTAGAGTACAAAATAAATTCCAAAGCATATACCATGGAAAACAATGAAGACAGTCATCATTAAGTGGAGAAACCATGGCACAACAGAGACATTACCAAGAACTGTCCCTCCAAAATACATACAAATATGAAAATATAACTGGTCAGGGAGGCTTTCAAGAGGCCTACAGCAACATGAAAGGAGCTGCAGGAATTTCTGGCAAGTACTGGCTGTGTGCTACATGTGACGGCAATCTGTTGTATTCTTCATACAAATGGGCAATGGGGTAGAGTGGCAAGATGGAAGTCTTTTCTTACAAAGAAAAACATCCAAGTACACCTAAAATTTGTAAAAACAAACATCAAGTCTCCCAAGTGCATGTGGGAAAATGTGTTATGGTCTGATGAAACCAAGGTTGAACATTTTAGCCATAACTCCAAAAGGTGTGTTTGGCACAAAAACAACGCTGCACATCACCCAAAGAACACCATACCCACATGGTGGTGGCAGCATCATGCTTTGGGGCTGTTTTTCTTCAGCTGGAACCGGGACCTTAGTCAGGGTGGAGGGAATTATGAACAGTTCCAAATACCAGGCAATTTTGGCACAAAACCTTCAGGCGTCCGTTAGAAAGCTGAAGATGAAGTTCACCTTTCAGCATGACAATGACCCAAAGCACACATCCAAATCCGCAAAAGCATGGTTTCACCAGAAGGAGATTAGCGTTTTGGAATGGCCCAGCCAGAGCCCAGACCTGAATCCAATTGAACATCTGTGAGTTGATCTGAAGAGGGCTGTGCACAGGAGATGTCCACGCAATCTGACATATTTGGAGTGCTTTTGCTAAGAAGAGTGGACAAATATTGTCACGTCAAGTTGTGCCAAGCTAATAGACTCCTACCTAAAAAGACTTAGTGCTGTAATAAAATCAATAGGTGCTTCAACAAAATATAAGTTTAAGGCTTGTGTGCACACAATTGCAACCTGATTATTGTCATAGAAAATCCCCCTCAAAATGTCAGTTTGTTTTTCAATTGAATTGTTCACATTATAGGTCACATTCAAGGTTGAAAATGTTCAGACGTTATTTATCCATTTATTTACATTACAAAAACATGGCATTCTAACAGGGGTTTGTAGACGATTTATATCCACAATTTATTATTATCATCAAAATAATAATTGTAATTAATCATGACACCACCTTTAATAAATAAGTAGAGCAGTACTTATGTCACCTTTTTTAAAGTATTGATTTGTGTCCTAACAGAAATTGCAGATTGTGTCACATTTGGCATTTGTATTTGTCAGGTAACCATGTAATGTTAATGGACCCTTTATATAAAAAAATAATCAAGCCAAAATATATGCCTTCATATGAGATGATATCATGTTTCCAATCATCAGCAATGAGCAAGACCAAATCTTTGTCAGGGCTAATTGAGGATTTAATTATTTGAATGTAGATCAGCGCTCAAACACAAATTAAAAACATGACAAAATGCAAACCACGAATATATTATATGGGTATACTTGTACAGAACATCCATCTGTGTCTATCATCATAACAAATTACAGTTTTATTTTATTTCCTCATGATTTATTTATTTCCTCATGAACACTTCCCTGACAGCTGGAATTCCATGAAGGAATGTAGCTTGCATGTTTCCCTCACTGCCTTTTTCACTTTTTAAAGATTCTTTCTTCTATTTCCATAACATTGTAAAACAGCCTGTTTAAGAGGTCCATACAAGCATAAAGCTCTAATGAAATGGCACTATATTCTAGTTCAGTGGATGTGGGGCCAACCCTCCCCAAGCTTAGTCAATACTGGTCAATACTGTCAATACAATTATAAATGCCGTTTCGTTGCCAAGAGATGAAAGTGAGATAGGCTACATTAGGAGCTATTGATCCAGAGTCTGAAATTAAATAGCTTTTTACTCAGGCCATTCAGAGTTGTGAATCAAATTAGAAATGTTGATAACGACAAAATAAAATTGCAGATGATGATGGAGCAGGCTGTGCTAACTGATATTAAATATCACTTTCGATTAACATGCAATGGTTATTGAAGTAGGTTTTGGATTGCATTGCTGTACTTACATTATGACAAAAGATACACAAATGTGTAAATTTTAAATACTGACTAGCAGGGATGGGTAGTAATGCATTACAAGTAACACAAATGAGTTACGTACTGTTTCAGAGGAACAAGTACTTTTCTAGTTACTTTCTGGGGTAATTTATTTATTTACTTATCATACATGCCATATTGATGAATGTTAATGTTGTGTCTGCAAGTATTGCATTTCTTCAGCTTTTGATAACGCTAGCTAGTATGGTTAGCTTACCTTCTATACTCTAGTAATGCATTCTTGAGGTTACTGAAGTCTATGCATACCAGTAATATTGTAATTCAGCTGTTTATTAGATAGACAGTATAGGTTTTGAGATACTCAGTTGTAATGATCACATTTTCTGCATTTTACAGTTTTCACTCTGATTCATCATAGCTCTAAGCATTCGGTCTAAGCCTGAAACATATGAACAATGGCAATAGATATTGGAACTAGGATGTTCACTCTCTTGATCGCATGTCTAATTAATGGAGTTTGGCTTGCTGTCTACCATTGTACAAACACACTAAATACGTAGGGGCGACAGTACAAGGAGGCTTAGTTGCAATGCAGTCAGTCATTCCACCCAAGACCTGACTTACTACTAACAAATATTTAATTGACAAGATGTACTGAGCATTACTACGCAAGGTAAATATTTTACCAGCAATGGGTATAATGGTCTTAATTTGTAAAAATCATATTTACAACACAGATTAATAATAGAAATAGAGTATTATTTATTTTTGCAATTTATTTTCAATTTTGCAATTTATTTATTTCGTCTTCTAATCAGCATTACTGTAGGCTGACTCTGGAAAAAAATGCCTGTTCACACATTAAAAAAGAGGTTTGCATTTGTACTTAAATAATTTAAATAATTTGTCCTTGTTGTTACTGTGGCGTTAATGTCTTTTTTGACCAAGTACTCTTTTACTCTTTTACTTGAGTACAGATTTTCAGTACTCTACCCACCCCTGCTGATTAGGTCTGTTGACAGAAAGTCAAATGGTCTTAAGTCCCGGGCTATGTTTGTATTTAATGTAATGCAACCTAACTAATCAAGAAGGGATGTGGGGCCTTGGGAATTTAGGCCTTATGTTCAGTGGTATAGTGATTGACTAATATCTCTTTCTCTTCATGGGTTAAAAGATTTTGAAGTATGGGTGAATTTGTTGGAGAGGGAGGCGGGAAATGTTTTTCCAGACCTGGGGACTGTTTGTTGGAACCCAGGATTTACAGGATGGTTTGGAGACTATGGTCAAGTTCTGACTAAAGAAGCACTGCTCTGCCTCCAAGAAAAATGTACTTACCAACAAAAGGACTGCTTACCATGTGGTGAGATCATTTTGGTATTCTTATTTTCTCTTGTCTTTTGTTGCCTCACCATTGTTTCTTTTTAGGCTGGTTAATATTTGCTCAATTGATTTGCATTTATCTGGGTTTTTGTTGATTGGAGGAGTAGACATTTTATTGGACTATGGTTTTGTTGATTTAAGAGCAACTACTTGAGCTGTATATATTAGGTTCAGTTGTATTCACTTAATAACATATTTGAGTTGTGAACATTTACCTCTCATCCACTGTTTTGTTCTGATTGCACACACACCATTCACTAAGATATTCCCCCATTGAGATAATAATATACATATATGACAGCAGGCAATCTATAGTTCTTTTAAGTTTTCTATAGTTCAAAGATATGTAGCATTTTGTTGCTGTGCTTCAGGGTGAATGTTACAGCATATTGTGACCATGGAAACCGCCACAGAATTCACACAACAGAGCAAGGCCACCGGCTATTCATTTACTTCTTGTGTAACACATCTATTCAACAGCACAGTATTTCCCTTAATAATAGCTGTTCCTGCTTTTAAAGCCAAAGACAGCTAAAGGTTAATTTATACTAACAATTAATTGAATGTGTGTGCATGATCACCATTTTGTGCATATAGTGCATACATTTGTTTTCAGGGGGTTTGTGCTTTGACATGGCATATTCCGGCAGTTTGCGAACATGTTTTATTTTCTACCAAGTCGGCCAGGCTAGGGGCAGAAACATCAACCAGACCCAACCTCTTTTTCCAAGATGTCCAGACTGCCATTGTGTGGGCTGTAATATGTACACATTCCCTATATATTTTATTTGAGACTGTGAGTATGAGTTTATACATTCGACAGTAATTAGATTAGAGTCAAGTTTATTGTCATTGAACAATACAAGTACAGTACAGTGAAATGCAGATAACCAGAAGTATACATAGAAGAGGGCAGAAAATCTACATGTGCAAGTGTTAAGTAAATGTGCAAAGAGGTACATTGAATGCGCAAGGTGCATTTGCCAGGCATTGTAAGAGTTGTACAAGGGAGTAGTGCAACAAGGTCCTTGAGAGGAGGAGGGAGGGTATGGTAAGTGATGTCTCACAGAGTTCCTAAAGTTCTCTGGATCACAGTTCAGCAGGGTTACAGTAGAAGGGAAGAAACTGTTCCTGACTGCTGATCTGGGAAGAAATAGACCTGTACTGCCTTCCTGATTGTAGGAAGGCAAACAGTTGTTTGTGGCCTGGGTGAGAAGGGTTCTCGATGATCCTGCGTGCCCTGCGCAGACACCACTTCTGCTGGAGATCTGTGATGGCAGGAATCTGGGCGCCAGTGATGTTCACCACCCGTTGCAGGGCCTTCCGGTTGGCTACAGACCAACCACGGAACCGCACTGTGGAGCAGTTAGTCAGAATGCTCTCAATTGTGCAGCAGTATTAGCTGTTGTTGTGCTTCTCAATCTGCAGTTTGTGGTCATTTTTAACAATCTTGGTGGCGCTTTTCAGGTTTGCCGTGGAGAATATGAATACATGCATTCTGTTTAAATGATTGAATAGACTTACAGGAAGCATGACACTACAGGGCCACAGTCTACTGGATCACAATATATAGGACCACAACTACAGGACCTCAGTCCACAATATTCCAGTCTATAGATCCCTGTCTATATGAGCACATTCTATAGGATCACAGACTATAGGACCACAGACTATAGGACCACAGACTATAGGACCACAGACTATAGGACCACAGTGTGCAGATACCAGCCTGCAGATTCCAGCCTAAATATCCTTGTTACAAAAACAGAGCAGAGGTCATGGCATACACTGGGCCCTGCAGAAAAGCTCTGCCTTCATCCACCCTTCCCCCCACTACACAGACTATGTATTTACAGTTCTATTAATGCTGCACCAGGTCAAAGGGGACCTTTTGATGTGATCCCGGTTATGCTTTGGAACCTTTATTTGGCCCTTAGCCATGCTGCCTCTGTATTAACAACAGCCTTTTCACATCTCATTAACAGACAGAGATTAAAAATATAAAGCCAAAAGACGTGCACACTGTTTATCATGTGGCCATGCTGACGACCAGCCCGCTAAACATTATATCATGTGACCATGCTGACCATCACCCCTCTACACTGTTTATCATGTGACCATGCTGATGACCAGCCTGCTACAGTGTTTATCATGTAACCACTGACGACCAGCCTGCTACGCTGTTTATCATGTGACCACACTGATGACCAGCCTGCTACGCTGTTTATCATGTGACCATACTGATGACCAGCCTGCTACACTGTTTAACATGTGACCACACTGACGACCAGCCCGCTACACTGTTTATCATGTGACCCCACTGACGACCAGCCCGCTACACTGTTTATCATGTGACCACACTGACATCCAGCCCGCTACACTGTTTATCATGTGACCACACTGACGACCAGCCCGCTACACTGTTTAACATGTGACCACACTGACGTCCAGCCCGCTACACTGTTTAACATGTGACCACACTGACGACCAGCCCGCTACACTGTTTATCATGTGACCCCACTGACGACCAGCCCGCTACA
>JACXGJ010004899.1:0-42433 GCA_016801105.1 Esox niger
ACACACACACACACACACACACACACACATACAAACACATTTTTCAGCTGACACAATCCATGTGATTACACCACAAAGAAAAGCTGTCGGGAAGAATTCAAGAGCTGGTGTCAGTGAGACTAGGTGATTTCATCTGATATTTTTCAATATTGGTTTATTGCCATTTGGCATGTGTATCTACTTCTTCACAATCTTTAGACTCTCATGGAAGAATTATCTTGAATGAGCCATGGATGTCTGAAGATATTCATCTTTGTAATGACTACTAAAATACTGATAATCTGCAAGATTGCAGATTTCCTTACAGGCATAACACGAAAGCCCTAATCAAGCACTCTCTGAATGTCAAAAGTCATAATATGAACGCTAAGACAGTTTATATTATGTAATTGTTTAAAAAATGTAATTGTTGTTTATAAACATGATCTTAGACATATAACCCTTTTATTCAGGGTCTGTTTAAATGCATGTTTTTCACAAACATTTGACAGTCCTTAGCTCTCGCTTGTGTATTCCCCTCTTCAGCTCACCCACAGGTTTAAGAATGGGGTCAGGGGACAGTACAAAAGCTTAATTCCGTAGTAATACTTCGAAAACCTGTCCTGCTGAAAGAGCCAAGAAAGACCCAGCTCACTGTTCATTTCGGCACTCTTTTGTAAATTTGACTAAAACATATTGTTTTCTTTGTCAAATTCTTGTCACTAACAATCATTTCGTCTAGTTATTGTCAAAATGAAGAAACAGTGAACCATTTTAGCCAAAATGCACTTACATTTGAGAAATATTTTCTCTTCAGTGGTGGTTTCTGAACCAGTGTACAAAGATGACTAATGATGTTTGGAATATGATTTATCTCATATTCATACCAATGGATACCATTTAAAGGCTCCAAATGAATCATAAGAACTCGAAAAATACATATTGCATGCAGTCTATACAGTATAAATGGGAATGGGAATCTTCAAACTCTTATACTACATATTAATTTTTTAACAATCTTAAAACATTTTAAGATTACAGTAGAGTTTGGGGCGTTTCTGAATTTTTTCATTTTCACCAAGGGGGTCAATAATTCTGAAGGACATAGTATATATAGTTGTATCCCCGAAGAGACCATGTAATGGAATAACTGAGTACAACACTTGTTAAAGAGCCATGAATATAAACAGTAAATGTTCTGTAGAAGACAACTATGACAATTAGCCGTGGATGTCGTTTGGGCTCTTCATTTTACCGATCCTTTGGCTCTTCCTGGTCCTTGCTCTTCAGCTTGGTGCGGACTACTGCAACAGTTGTGAAGAAGTTGCCCATGAACAGAATGAGGAAGGATATCCCACATATTGAGATCTAGAATGACAAGCAGTGTACAGTACAGTCCGTAAGTTTTTTGATAGTGACGGTAGTTTTGGCTTTGTCCTACAGCACTTTGAAATAATACAGTGACAATGGACTTACAAGAGCACGTTTTGTACACTGAATCCTCTTTTAAGGTTACTATGACAAAAGCAGTTTCACCACTGCATCTTATTAGGCAGGTGACCTTCAGGCATCATTACTGCATGCACAAGAGAGCCGTCAATGTCTGGTCGTGATTTTGGATTTTGTTTGCCGGCGTCTGACAACACAAAGACTGCAGACGTGTCAATGCGTGTCAAACTGGCCATCATGATCCAGATAAATCAGAATAAATTGATCAGAGACCAAGTCAAAACACTGGTTGGTCCAAAATGAACTGTTTGGTACAATAAAATGAAAGAATGCACTGGTTAGCTCAGCAGTGGGAAATGACCTGCTTGACAAAGGGAGGCTCTAGAGCAGATGACCAAAGAATGCTAACCTCTGACCATAACAGGAACCGAAAATGGTGGCAGTTCAGGCCTTGCATATCATCACCAGGGAAGATATCCAGCATCAGGTGATCTCTGGCTCACAGACTACAGGCAGTCATGAGATGCCACTAAGCACCAAATATGACTTTACTTAAGAATATGTTCATTTGTCCAATAACTTTTGGTTCACTTTTTATGGGGGGGCTATGCCATTCAGAAGTTATGGTCGCTTAGAACTTGTTTACAGCATAAACAGGGGCCAGAGGTTCCTTGTTTAAACAAAAAGATAGCTTTGTATGTGCATCATCTGTAAAAAAAATAAAATAATATTATAATATTGTATTGCCGAAGGAACCCCTGGCTCCTGTATATGCTTGCACATGGCAAAGACATGAAACCCTCTGTATTATCATAAATGTAATCACAGTACAATATTTTTAGGGAAAAGATGCCATCACACTGACCTGCCACTCTCTGCAGTCAGGGTGCTGGGCCATCCTGAACAGAGACAGTCCGTTGTAAAGTTGCCAGAACTGCAACATCAAAATACCTTACTTTACGCACACACAGACACATGTTAATAAGCAAGCACACACAAATAACAAACATGTAAACATGCAAGCCCAAACCCCCGGTCAATAGAATTTTCATGGAAGATATCCAAGATATCCAAGATATTACAAAAATGTTTAAATACTTGAAGAATGTGATAGAGGCCGCTTTCCAAAGGCCACAGGGTTTGCCTTTTAAATACATTTGTGTTATTTTATGTGACTAAGGAAGCTAAAATAAAGTATTTGGAAAACATAAAACCCAAGTCAGGTTTAGGAGCATCTAAAACACCAAAACAATGTTTTCCAATATGACCAGTTTTCTGCGTCTAACTCTGCAATCCCAGTGCCAACCTCAATGTAATTAATATGTGACAGAGCAAACAAGCTCTAGCTCAAATATTCCAGGGATGGTAGGAATCCCACGGGTATATCACACACTCACATGACCAAAAAACAGGAAGGGAAGAAGAAAGGTCAGCCCTCGCCACATCCAGGACTGAAATCCCTCTACAAGACAGTCAGACATAAGCACGTGTATGTCTATGTAACAGTGTGGAGAGTGGTCACGGTACTGAGCGTCACGTTATTACAGTGTCTCACCCACAGTCACGTCCATGTTGTGTCTTTCTCCCAAGGTTCTTAGTCTGTACAGACAGCCACTCTGATAGTAGTACTGCATACAATGAACCATGCCTGTATAGTCACACACAAACAGGATGTTGACTTAAATATTTAGCTGTCATTGTTACTCAAATGAATTTGAGGTTTAGTAAACCTAGTTTAGCTCACTTTGATACAAAGAGAAGGCAAGGAATTGGTTCCTGAAACTCTGGTACAGGTGTCCATCAGGCCTATGAGACAGCAGGAAATGACTGATGAATAAAAAATAAATTTCATGGGTTATCCAGGACTTCATATCCTGGTTTTCTAACACCACACCGGGCTATTTGATCCCTTAAAGCACAAGGCGGAGCCTGGTTGTCAGACCAGTAATGAAAGGCCAAAATAAGCACTAAACACTGGGCCAAAGTGACACATTTGTTGATTAGGCCTTGAGTTAGGAACATAATCCAAATAGTACCTATAAGTCACTCTGGATAAAAGTTTCTGATTTTAAAAAAAAAGCTTATAATTCTAATGTATGAAAGGAAAAGTGAAAATGGAAATCAGATGCTTATTTGAAAACGTCTCTCATAACTGGAAGCGGCGATAGAATTCAATGTGGTTGATGCATCATGGTTTATTTGCAACAGGGACTTTCTGATTTGAGCTCACCATGTCAGCATGACTCCAGACAGAAATGCTGAGATGTAATGGTGCAAAACCCACCAGCCCTTGATCCTTTAACAAAAACAAAACACCACAGGAAAAAGATGGACGTCATGATGGACAGACCTGGCCAAATGTGAATATAAATAAAAGCACAGCGAATATCTTGATGATTGCATTGTCACCGTGTTATACTGTGTTACAGTAGCCGAGTAAGAATTCATTTCTAGGCAGGAGCAGGCGGTGACGACTGGCGGGTTTACCTGGACCCGTTGGTGATGAGAATGCTCTCTCGTACGGTGAGAGTGCAGTAATACCACAGCAGCAGGCAACTGAGGACTGCGTCCGCGAACCTAGGCACGATGAACACACACACACACACACACACACACACACACACACACACACGCATGCACACACACCCACACCCAAACACACACACATGCATACACACACACAAACGCACACGCACACGCACACACGTACAGACACATGCACACACGTGTTAATGAGTGTATGTATTTCATGTCTAGTCACAGTATGCAGATTTCTTGCACTTGAGTAAGAGATCTTCTGGACTTGTAGTGCTTACCTAAAGTTCACAAAGAAATAACACATGAAGGCATACAGTAGCAGTAGGACCGTGAGGCATAGCTTGAATTTCTCATATTCATCTTTGTAGGCAAATCTGAGGAAGAAGATTGATATTTTAAGCTGCGCTTTCAGGCACATTCCTGCTTTGTTCAGAATAGAGACAGTGGGGGAAGACAGGAGATTATGCTTAAGGAACATCGGACTGGATTTGAACCCATGTGGCAGCTGTATATGAGCATTGGACGCAGTGTATCAGACGTATGGACCAGCCGAGGCCACAGAGGATATACATATTTGACTTTCATACCATTTCTCTCCACAGTTTTGTAACATACAATTCATGATTAAGGAACCACTTCATTGAAGTAACTCCCAGCAGTCTGTATATGCAATTTAGTAGAATTTTTTTTCCAAAGTGCTTTACAATCTTATGTGACTAAAAGCTCATCGATGATTGGCCCCATGAACTGAATTCACAACCCTGGTGTTTCCAGCTATAATATAATATATTCTATATTCACTAAAGTGTTTACGTTTTCTATAAATATAAAATGAACCAGATGTTCAAAAGTCTAATGGTTAAGAAATCCACTGAAGTAATATACTCACTTTGACTGTTTGCTCAGAAGAGTCACATTTACATTACCAAGAACAAGATTGAGGTACAACCTGTAGTTTGGGAGATAAGGAGATAGCATTTCAATTTATTTAAATGACAGTATGTCGTCTCAAAATTAGGCCACAAACCGCAACTGTCCCCTGGCATTTATATTGTAATTCATACCCATTTTCTTTGGGAAGGAAAGACTCCATTTCAAAGAAAGTGTTGGGTCTAGCCTTGATGTGCTCCTTGATCCCATCCAAGGTTCTGACATCCGTCTCTGTCAGTCCTTCCTTACAACATCTGTTGAAAAGAGATGAATGGAAGACCTTACAAATCAGTGTGTGTGTGTGTGTGTGTGTGTGTGTTTGTGTGTGTGTGTGCGTGTGATCTTACCTTTTCACTAACTGAGACATGTCTTTCAGTCGCTGCCTCTGGCAGGCAATAGAAGATGAACAATTGATCTGCAGCTTGGATACCTCATCAAGTTTCTGTAAGTATAGCCTGTGGCTCTCCTAGCAAAATGTCAAATATCATGTCAATATGCTAAATGCTGACAATAATGGACAGTGCATAGTACTGTGATGATTCTTTGTTAACTGTGAAGCACTGTGACTCCTGTATGCTACACAATGTTCCGAACTGCTCCACCTGATGGGGAACCGGATAGAATCTGTGATCTCACCTGAAGCAACTGAAACTCGTCCTCTAAACTTTTCCACTCTTGAAGTGCAGCGGTCAAACTTGCAGACATACTTTCCAACTTTTGTGAGTTTGCCGATAGCTGAAATCTTTGTTTCCTTCAGGAAAACGGTGTCCTCTGGCTAACTGAGATGCTGTACAAAATGACAGAAAATTGGAACAGGGTTTTGCTATTAGATTCACCAGGAGGCAGTTGTAGGAAAAACGACATCACTGACCATGTAATGTGAAAAACTTTATGGGCATGTCTACTGGGCTGTTTATGGAAGGAATCGAACTTTGACTGTCGCTAATAGGCTTGATTGACGTGGACATTGTTCCCTCTTTCAGTTATTTAGTTATGACATATTTCATCTTCTTTTCCCAGTCTAACTTGGAAATATAATCTGCTGATTATATTTCACTACAACTCTGATCAACAACAGCTGCGAACATTATCAGAAGGATTATGTTTATGTACTGTATAATGTGGCTTAAAACTATCAATTGTAGCTGAATGGACATTGGTATTTCAGTAAGCTATTAATAATTAACAAAGCAAAGACGCTATATTTATTAGGTAGCTTTATTTCAATCCAATATGGATTACTAGGATTTATAAGTTTTTTCAGATGTAAGCATTTTTCATGGTGTAAGCCTAAACTATATCTTTAATGTACAGATAAGATTGCATAGAGATGTTCTTGTATATTTTGCCAATACATTATCTCTCTGTTATCACTTACTATGGGGTTCCCAGGCAGTGCTCATTGATGTGGGTGTCACAGACTTTAAGATCCATATATTGTTTGGGCAGTTTCAGTAGGTCTTTTTTGTCCTTTCCTCAGTTCCTTTCATTCATCCACAATAAGGTAGTGACGGATTGTCCAGAAAAAGTAAGGTGGTGTTGTTTTGTATGTCGGATGCCCTTGGATCACGCCTCATGACTAACTGGCCTGGTTACACTTGGCTATCCCTTTCCAAAGTCCGTCTGGTTTTGTGAAAGACCTGCCTGATGATTCCTGCAATCACTGCCCACAGCCAACCTGGTTGTTCCTAATCTTATCCACCTGGTCATGTTACTGATCTGGATTCTGCCTAGATGCTACACAAAGACCACCTGTCTAGTTGACCAGCTGATGATCAGTGGGGTATTCCAGAAAAACAGCAATATTGCAAATCAACAACAAGAAAATTCCTAACATATTTTTATTCTGCAAACGTTCTTGTGGTCCCCTCTGATTGGCTATCATGCATGGCACCCGTTAAAACTCTGCCTGAGCTACTAGTTTGGTTTATGTATCATTAACAAATATCATAAGAGTTGCATTTATTTTAAATAAAAACATTATTAATAATAGGTGATTAGACCTATTTGATAATAACATCATGCCACGATACTAATGCATTTACTCAGTCAGATATTTTCTGCCATCGCACAACGAAATCTCCCATGTCAACTGGATTTACCTCAGAGACAGGCCAAGGTGCTGGAATCTAATTTGACTGATGGTGAGCTCCGGAATTCTTCACTTTCACAAGATAAAATCGATGTATCCTTGGTTTACAGGGTTTGTTGCTACGGGTTTTGCTTAATTTCTGATTTGACAGAGTTAGTATAAGTGACAAATCCAGTTTTGTAGAATAATCTTCTCAATATGCATTAATATTGATGTGTTCCAAAATAAGAAACACTTTACAAAAATCGCCGGACTCTATGACACTCTCATTGGTGTGGGACATTTCAACAACATTGCTGTTTATTGTGCTAAGGTTTTAATTTTCAATTGTTTTCTCCATATAGCACATTTTGATTGATCAATTGTTTACTGCTGGAAGTACGTAGACATTTTTACTTGCTGAACCAGAGCGGGCGGAGCATATTTCGCTTGTAACAACACTGAGCATGCGCTGTATTACTTTTGCGGTCGCTTATGATAACCGCCACCGCTTTCGACAAATATTTGAAACCGGGAAGTCGACTGAACATGCATAAAGCTGGGATAACGCCGGACTGAGACGTACTGAACTAAAGTACCTTGTTGACAGGTAAAAAGGCGAGCTGTTGGCTCGCACTGCACGCATTGACAAAATTACAATTTATTAATCTAGCCTATGTGCACCGACAGGTAGCTAGCTTTTACTGGTCTCTTTCATGCCTTAATAATGTAGCTGAATCATGTTGACATCTGAATGGTGTGTGTATGTGTGTGATCATGCATAATTGTTTCCGTTCCCAGTTTAGGTAATAGAAGGACAATCAGACATGTGTGCTGCTGTCTATGTGTTGTCTACGGTGACCGGGTACGTGCTTACCTCAGCATTGTTACTGAAATTCCCAACACTTCTACATCGTCGGAGGAGAGAGACATTCCTTAGCAGGCATATATCCCACCGTGGAGGTGAGAGACTTTCCTTAGCAGGCATATATCCCATCGTGGAGGTGAGAGCCATTCCTTAGCAGCAATATATCCCATCGTGGAGTTGAGAGCTCCCTAGTAAAAAAAGGGATTTCTGTCATGATTTGGAATCATCCTATTTGATTTTTATTTCCTATGAAAATCCACTAAGGCTAGTTCAGCAGGATTGATTATAAAAAATTGTATGGAGAAACCACAAACTTATCCTATAGGATTGGTTCCTTTAGAAATTCTATAAGCATAAATACAATATGATATTGCCAGTAAGAATCCAAATATTTTTACTGGGGCTGCTAGAATCTTTATCGACCCAACCGAGACACACCTATGAATCTTTGTATAGGCGGATAGTAAAGGCTACTGTTTGTAAAGAGATCTTGCCAGTTTGCCTCCCACCACCAGTTTCAGTCTCCTGTATTTTCTTGCAGGGGCTGGAGAAAACCTGGAGAATACCATGGCTGCCTTCAAACAGTGAGTCAAGTCTATAAAATTGCTTGTATGATGAAGGTTATTGGTGTATCACTAATAGAGGATCATGGTGTGTAGTAGTGAACTAAAGTCTAAAATCTGAATCATTCAGTGGCGTTGCTGAGGCTTTCAATCATGTACTTTGTGTGGATAATTCATCTGAACACTCTAGCAAAGCTAACAGAGGGCATCATCCTATAATGAAATGGCTCCAACCATGTTGGAGCAGATAACGGAGGTCTCAAATTGGTTACCCTTACTACTCAGCTTGAAATGCAAACACCTGTGTCATTGATTTGCCAAGAGAGTGGTCACGTGTTAGCAAGACACAGGACGCAATATAAATGCCAGTGGTGGCAAAAGATATGCTGTAGTATCAAGTAAGCAAGGATGTAATGTGAGCTAGTTGAGATTGGTTATCGCAATCCCCAACTTCCCGGTGTGGGTAATTTGGTTGGTAATGGTAATCCTGTGTAATAGTATTGTTAATTGTGTGTTTAATTGTCAACTGTTGTCTCCAGTGCAGTTGACCTGGGAACTGACATGCTGGAGTTGGACTGTCACCTGACAAAAGACGGGCAGGTTGTCGTGACACATGATGCCAATCTGAAGAGAATAACTGGCGTCAGTGCCTATATCTCTGACATGTCCTACGCTGTGAGTACTGGTCGGTCTCTCGGTTTGCCTCCGCAATGACCATATAGTCTGAATGGTCAAAATATGCCGTGGTTTAGTCTGAATGGTCAAAATATGCCGTTGTATAGGTGTTAAAATATATCATGGTATTAGCCATAGAAGTGTAAAGGCACTGCTATGGTTCTGCCTTTTTAGCTATAGGATAACCATGGTATCGACTTATCTGTAGTGTAAAGTGTGATTGTGATTGAACAGTCATATAAGGGTGTAGGGGGGGATATTTGCATTAAAAGTATACAGGACTTATATTGAGTTTTTCACCTAACATTCTGTGTTACTATTACACCACTGCAACCAAGCTAACGCTGTTTTTTATTATTGATTTTATTCATACTGGGAACACCAACTGAGGCCACGGTCTCATTTACAGTGGTGCCCTCTATTACTGTAATAATAAAAAATGAAATGGCCTCAAATTGTATTAAAAAAAATAATATATAATACATGTATAACAAGCTTAAAAAAATATGAAAATGAAATAATAAAAATAGCAAGAACAATTAATTGGAAAGTGGGCAGTCAAACAAAGTATAAATTATGCTATAGACACAAGGTCCTTCAGCCAAAGGTCATCCTGTAGAACATTCCAGTCTTGCTGGGCATAGGTTGAGCTTTGTTTACCTTCTATCTTATACTGAGGCCGATGTACCTCCTGAAGTAGCCAATCTTGAGAGTGAGTGTGATATGAGTAAATTCTCCAAATTATTTTAGAGGAAAGGTAATTAGGATGTTTTTGTAGAATGGCTTTATAAAAAAAAAAAATTAATCCAATATCTGGCTCCTCTGGACAACAAGGATTCCCAACCCACAGTAGCGTATAAAAGAAAATAGTGTGTACAAAAGCCTGCATCAGTAATAAAATGCAGAGCAGAGTCAAGACTTTTCAAAACAAGCTGAAGTGTGCATATGTAGTATATAACCGTAGTCCAGCTCAGACAAAATGTTGACTGAGCAACTTCCTTTCTAGGTCGAGATGACAAGCATGCTATATTTCTGTAAAGAAACCCAATTCTGATCTTCAATTTATTTTACCAACTCAGTTATGTGGGTATTAAAGGATAGTTCATTATCCTTTAACACTATTGTATACAGTAGATCTGAATCATGGAAGTGCATCATGGTCTTAGTGCTGAAGTATGATAGTACTGCCATGTACTTAAACACTACTGTGCTATTGCCAAATACTGTAGGGCTGTCAGAGAATCCACTGCTTCAGAGCGTTAGGGCAGTAACAGAAAGAGCTTTTTGTGTGAAAATGAGAAAGAAATGTGACGGTGGTCTCTGTCTTGATATGAGGATATTTGTTCAAATGTCAAATCTGTTGATCAAACATGTGTATTTTTGCTACAGGATCTGCCTCCTTACCTGTGTAAGCTTGATGTGTCCTTCCAGAGAGGTGAGTATGTCCTTCCGGAGCTGGTAAGCGGTCTGCTGTAACAGGAAGTGTGAACCTGCCGTCGTCATTTTTTCTTTGTGTCGGCAGAATGTGTCTGTGAGGGAGGGGAGGACAAACGCATCCCTCTCCTCAGGGACGTGTTCGAGGCCTTCCCCAAAACCCCGGTTAACATTGACATCAAGGTCGACAACGACACACTCATCAAAAAGGTCTGGTTGGTTGGCATGGTTCTGGGGATTCCCTGGCTTGATAAACCGCTCTAATGTTGACATATCAGGACAAAAGGGTTGTTTAGGGTACCTCATGCCAGAGTAAGCGTTCTCGTCAAATTGTTCTCCTTTTTGGGTTTTAAAATTGTTCGTTCTCTAGGTCTCAGAGCTGGTCGTGAAGTATGACAGAGAACACCTGACGGTTTGGGGCAACTCCAGCAACCAGATTGTGCAGAAGTGTTACAAGGAGGTGATCAAAGGGCCTATTTACCTTGGATATTTGTCTGTTAGGTTTATGCTTCACCGTGAATCATGCTTGACATTCGCATGTTTTTATTTAATGTCTGGGAAGAAAGTGGCAAAAATAGCTTAGGTCTCTCATGTAGTAAGAAAGCTGTGTTAAAGACTTTATTTAATCGCCTCATTCTGGTTTATTCTCTGTGTGTTTTGCAGAACCCTCGGATCCCTGTGCTTTTCAGCTTGCCCAGGGTTTTAATGCTGCTGGGCCTGTTCTACTCTGGCCTCCTGCCCTTTGTGCCCCTGAAGGAACAGTTCCTAGAGATCCCCATGCCCTCCATCATCACAAAGTAATGTGATGAAAAACCTACACACGCTCTGGCTCTGATTTCATCAGTTCTACTCTTCCAGCCCGGAAGTCACATTGCTCAAGGTGTTTCAGGGCAAGCCCACTCACCTGCTGGTGCCCTCTGTTAGCTTTGCTAGAGCGCGATGAGGTGGTGAAGTCGCTGCTAAATAGAATAACGCCAGTTTGCTGACTGTACAAGCACATTTTCATATAGAGTTATAGTTCGATTTTGATGAAAGCGTTTCTCTGTAACATAACGCAAGACTGTTAACAAAATGGGAAGGTCAACAATGAGAACAGAAGGACAGGAAATATGTATGTAATGTATGTAAAATTGATTAACTTCTTGATAAGTTACAACATGCTTTGTTGGGTTTGTGTGGTCCTCCAGTCTTCTGAAGGATCCTGATAACATGACCAGGAGTAGGCGTGTCATTGTCTGGCTGGCCGACACGTAAGTGCAAAAGTTTGCTTATTGTACCTTTTCCTGTATTACACGTGATTCCATTGCGCTCCTTATGAAAGTTAGCATAGTGCTACGTTTTGATGTCTGCTCAGTGGGTGTCTGTGTCTTCATCTAGAAATGGTGGTGTGTATTGGTATATGTGATTTAATTAATTCCACAGGATCTAATGAGTGTTTCTCTTGCAGCCTGCTTATGAGGAGAGCCCTGTTCAATCACCTGACAGCAAGGGGAATACAGGTAAGTTAATTGCGACAACTTCAATTAATCACCTTTTTTGCTGCTTTGTTTACAGCACGGGATCTTAATCTGTTTCCAGGTGTATGTTTGGGTGTTGAATGACGAGAAGGAGTTCAAGAGAGCTTTTGATCTGGGAGCCACGGGGGTAATGACGGACTACCCCACGAAGCTAAGAGACTTCTTGGACAAGATTGGCACTTCTGAATGAGCAATGGGCTTGCTGACCTGACAAAACACACACCCTTTTCAACGCCACTAAAGCCAACAGACCTGCTGAAATAGCCCAAACCCTCAGTCCTCCACAGGTCTGCATGCACTCCAGATGTTGGGTATTTGGGATGGTGTGGGTGACGATCACACAACAGTCCCCCTTTGCTTATCATTGTATGTCAGCACAGGCAGCTATGGTTTCTTTGGCCTGTGTCTTACAGTTCATTATATAAACAATGGCTTTTTGCGTGACTTGTGTTGTTCCATTACATTAACAGGGCCAGCTAAGATGTTGAAGTGATACTCCAGCGATGCTGTATGAATTCCACGAACGTTTACGTTTATTTTGAAAGTAGGCTAATGCCAAAGGCTAATACATATTCCGACATTCGGGTTGCATTGTTTTGGTTCGAATGTGGATTAGATAAGTCGGATGCCTTTTAACTGTTTCAGGCAGACATTTTGTCGGAATGTTGTTTCAGTTCAACTGAAATTTGAGTCGAACTGTCAGATTCTAGACATGATATTTGGATAAGAACATGGAAATGAAAAGCCTATTATTTCTCTCTGTTATCATTTCAGTGAGCTCGTTAGCTGTATCAATGCATTATTTAAATTGCGGGTGTGAATCTGCCATGCAAATATATAGTTTTTTGTCCTAGTAATACAAGCCTATTTGGAAAGATTTGGTGGATTCGTTTTCCACATGTCTTCCTGACACTATAATGATGACTAATTGACCTAAATTGTTGCAACAACAAAGTTGATGTGCTCAGGCCATTCCCTTTAAGGTTGAAAAGTTTCTACTTTTTCATATGATCTCATATTATATCTTGTTTTTTAATGTATTGAAGACCTTTAGAAGCTGTCTTTGGTTGACTGCAAGAGGGTCCCTCTGGGGCTCAGACAAAAAGGGTTTTGTTATAATTGTCATGAAAATAATGCAAAGTAATATGTATATGCTGTTTAAGGAACTAATCCCAAACACTGCAGATTATCCCAAAATGTTGTCAAATCCTGCTACCTCCATTTCTAAAGGAGTTATTTTTAGAATGTTGATTTTCTTTTAATAGCAAACTGGCTATTAATGTCTTTCTGGTAATTTTTCACATGTTTGTAGAATCAAGTTTTGTTCCTTTTGTACCTTCTGATTTTTTATGTTTGTGTTGATTCTGAAATGGTATTGAAATGTAATATGTATTTAAGTTTGGTTTTGCTGTAAATACCTCTGGAAAGGAGACTGGTGTAAACAATGCTTAGTAACTACTAGACTTGAAACCTTAAACCCACTGAAAAGGGAACAGGTGTTTATCATGGGAAGATATTTCAACAAGACCGACCGTCTTGGACAACGTATGGCAATGCCTTACTCTTAATGGCATTCCAAGTATTGGAAGGAAGGCGAGCTAAATCAAAGGCTGCAGCCTCTGATGGTAGTATACAATCTGTATATTAATTGTGTAATTGTTGGATAGCTATTCTGGTGTTGAGGGTGGTGTTTTTTTTTGCATAGGGTTTGACAGTTTCTGTGGTAGGTGGTACTATTCACACTATTCACAGCTGTACGCCTAGACATTTAACACTGACAGATTTTACTCATTCAGTTCTCTGTGAATACTTTGGTTTTTAACCAGTGTTTTCAAAGCCTGAATGCTGTTGTAGCAGTGGGCTGTGTGCTATGGGTATGACAAAAAGGCTTGTGATTTCTAATAACATTAGTAACCATTTTATGGTTATTATAATATAAATAAGGTATGTCAAGAGTTCCACGCTTACATTTGTGCCTTATTGCTTGTGAAATATATCCAACTGTATTATATTTTGGTCTTCGGGTTTGCTGGATTTCAATGTGATAGAAATTGGTCCCTACCTGCGTGCAGTGGGCAGCGTGTCAACAGACTTCTTGAGTGATCAAAGAATTGTGGTTTGTGGTCGATGCTTGGGACACTGGCGTAGGGTGGTCACACTGGTTCGGGGTGCTTGCTGTCACCCCCTACTTCGGAGGAAAACTTTCAATACAGTATATATATGCGTGTAAAGCAGATCCTGCCATAGAGTAACCGAACAGCCGACTTCTGAATAATAACCACATAGAACAACATAACATTTACAAAAATTATTATGGAGGCCAAGCACCATCCCTTCACCCACCTCACCCGCTACCATCCCAGATGGCTACGCCAGTGGTTTGGGGTCAATGTTTGTATGGAAGAAATGTTTGTATTTTAGGAGCCTGTCTCCATATACAGATAGTGGTACCGTGTATTTTAGAAGGGAACGATACATCATACATGTTAGCTGGCTCTTAAATTATGTTAATGCTGTTTGGGAATTTTCTTTTTGTTAATGTTTCTTCTTTTCGGTTAAACCACTTATGTTTGTTTGTCGTAATTATTGAAAATACTTATTTTTGTGTGCTGAGATTGTATGAGATGCAATGCAAGAAAATGTGACTTGATAATGGTTTATAAAAACATCTGTAAATCTCTCTGTCATACAAGTCAAGTGTTTGGACACCAACTCGTAAACGGATATTTATTTACTTTTACAATTTTCCAAATTGTGGTGTAATAGTGAGTATGTCAAAATGATGAATTAACACATGGAATCAGGTATTAACCAGGAAATTCTATTTTAGGATCTTCAAAAAAGCCATCCTTTACCTTGACAGCTTTGTACACTCGTTGGATTTTCTCAACCAACTTCATGGTGTTCTCACCTGGAATGAATTTAATTTAACCTTGTTAAAAGTTAATTTGTGGAATTTCTTTCCTTAATGTGTTAGTGTGGATATACAGCAGGTTACAAGGTAGGGTTGGTAGACAGAAGACCATTGTTATGTTTGTACTGCAGTTGTCCATTTTAGGGCAGAGAACAGAACAAATAAGCAAGTAGATACGACAGTCCATTGTTACCTTAGGACATGTAGGTCAGTCAATCTGGAACATTTGAAGAACCTTAAAAGTTTCTTTAAGTACTGCAGCAAAAACCATCAACCGATATGTCTGAGGACTACTACAGGAAAGAGATTAGAATTACCAGCCTCCAAAATTGGCAATTAACTGCAAATCAGATTGTAGCCCTAATAAATGCTGCACACAGTTTGAGTAATGGACACATTTCAACATCAACTGTTCACAGGAGACTTTCGGTCCTTTATTTTTGAATTGCTGCAAATAAACTACTACTAAAGAAAACGAATAAGAAGAGACTTGTGTGGGCCAAGACACATGAGAAATGGACATTGGACTGGGGGAAATCTGGTCTGTGTCCAAATTTTTGAATTATGGTTCCAACTGCCATGTCTTTGTAAGATGCAGAGTGGGTGAACTCTGCATGTCTCCCACCGTGAAGCATGGAAGAGGTGGGATGGGGGGGGGGTGCTTTGCTTGTGATACTGATTTATTTTCAATTTAAGGCAAACTCAACCAGCACTACCACAGCATTCTGCAGCAATACACCAATCCACCTGGTTTGCGCTTAGTGGGGGTGTCATTTGTTTTTTAACAGGACATCGACCCAAATGCGCTTCCAGGCTTTGTAATGGATATTTCACCAAGAAGGAGAGTGATGGGCTGCGTCATATGGCCTAGCCAGATGCTTCCTTTTGGACCATAAAGGTCCCTTGGCAATACAGGGTTCTCAGCACTGGCTCGGAGAACAGTATGTCTGTCTTTCAGGGTCCAGAAAGCCTTCTCTGTTACTGATCCACACACCACCTTCATTGGCCGGTCCTTTTAGTGAAGTCCTGAGGGGTGGCTATGGTGATGTACCTTGGGATGAACCGTCTGCAGTTACCAGTGATGCCAAAGTATGAACAGATTCTTTGCCAAAAGTGATGCCAAAGAATGCAATGTTTTCTAATCAACACAAATGATCTAACAACCATTAATAACATGTGTGGGCCATAGTAAAGCTGTGGAAAGTAACATTTATATTTGTTAATTTATCTTTCACAGAAATAATGCATTTTAATCCAAGCAGGTTCCATGCATTAAAAAAACAAGTGCAAAATCTTGTTAACAATGCAATAACTCCTTATTGTGTTGAAACATTTTTAAAAGTGAAAGAACTGTAGAACAGATCACATTAGAACACCAGATCACATTAGAATAACAAAACATTGCAACCCACATTAACTTATAATGTAAAATGATTAAAGGAAAATATATTAAGTAATATTATTACCAGTTCAACATGAAATTTGTTCTTATCTTTGGCCAAACTATAAACATGTTTCATATGAGTAACTATTGTTAGGGTTGTCCTGCTTGGATGAACATAAGCCGGATTTAGAACATGACAGTAGGTTCTGAATCTCTTGTCCTCAATAATGCGTTTGGAAATCTCTGTCAACCATTTCTTCATCTATCATCTTCATTGATGAAGTAATGGCCTTTGGCATGTACTGGCCTATGGAGGTCTGTGTGGCAGGTTTGTTAGAGGCATATGCTAGCATCAGTTAACACACTAACCACAACTTTCAGCTGTGGCAACAGGTTTTTACGTGCCTGTGAAGATTGTTGGTGGAGCCAGAACGAATTGAAAGTGTTGTTTTGCAATTACTGCATACGGTATTTTCCTACTTTTTTGTAAAAACGTCCACATGTGAGATTTTTTGGGATTGTCACGTATGTTGGCACCCTAGGTATATATATAGGCTATATTAAAAAATCGATAATTGAACGCATTCACGGATAGTGAATATTACTAGATTGTAATACGAATGAACATTTTACAAAATTGTTTCACAAGTTTTTGAGTATTTATATATTTAATCATTCATATTATAAAAGTTTATATGTACATTTATAAATAGCCTATCGAATTCCGTCCAATTACAAGATCAGTCAAGGGTTACGTCTTAATGGGTTCACGGTTCAGGCTATTCCTTTGGAATTATAGAATAGTTCAACGTTGTTAATTAAAAGTGGGCAACATTTTGTACAACGAATTAATTTGAATAATTGTGGTTTACGGCAAATGGCTTTAGTAAATGTATTTTAACACAACTTGCCTGAAACATATTTAAGAGGCAAATGAACGGCTCTTTTCCGTTCGCGAATCGGCTCTCATCCTTCACCAAAAAGAGACGTAGCGAACGACCCATCACTGGCGAGCAGGGGGTTTCGAGAAGGCGCAGCTGAATTTTCAAACCACGATATCTACCATCACAATGTATATACTCTCGCGCGACTGGTCCTTCGCTCACGCGGCTTGTGTTTCTGCTCTCTCAACGTCACTTTCTGGTCTCTCGACGTCACTTTCGGCTCTCTGGACTAATGCATTTTTTCTGCTCGATGTGGCACCGGCGTGCGTGCGAGTTTGGTCCTCTGCACGCGAAGTTTGTGTTTCAGCTTTAGACTCTATCTTGTGTGCGCGTGAGTTTTGAAACTGACGTGACGCCATAAAAAAATTGTGGGTTCAACTGTTAGCGATCAGGTGTTGCCTTACTGCCACCTCCCGGTGGCGGCCGCTGTTGCTCCTGCTTGCCTCGGTCAGACATTCTCTAAAACCACTTAAAGGGGTCTTGGGTAGAGAAGCAAGCATTAATTTCTCAGTCTCATTTTGTGTTAAATGGCACCCAATGAATCATATAAAGATCATCTGTAAATATTTGGACACTGACACGATTTTCATAATTTGGGCATTGTACGCCACCACAATGGATTTTAAATTAAACAACCGAGTTTAAAGTGTAGAGTTTCAGCTTTAATTCATGGGGTTGAACAAAAATATTGTAAGAAACGTTTAGGAATTTCTAAAATTTTTATACACAGTCCCCTTATTTGAGGGGCTCAAATGTAATCGGACAAATGAACACTATCATAAATAACATTTTCATTTTTAATACTTTGTCGAGAATCCTTGGCAAGGTATGACTACATGAAGTCTGGAATGCATGGACATCACCAAACGCTGGGTTTCCTCATATGTGATGCATTTCCCAGCCACTGTAGCTGTCTTCAGTTGTTGTTTGTTCGTGGGTCTTTCTGCCTTGAGTTCAGTCTTCAACATGTGAAATGCATGCTCAATCGGGTTGAAATCAGGTGCTTGACTCTGCCATTGCAGAATATTCCACTTCTTTGCCTTAAAAATCTCACAGGTTGCTTTTGTTTTGGGTTATTATCATCTGTAAAGTGAAGCGCCTTCCAACCAACTTCGCAAAATCTGAGCAGATAATATATCCCTACACACTTCAAAATTCTGGTGAACCCTCTGTATTTTCTCTCGTGAAGTTTTATCTGTATGGTAGTCTTGGATAATGACATGCATCCCTAATGAAGAGTGTTCTTCACTTGGATGGATGTTGTGAAGGGTTTTTGGGTGGACGTCCAGGCCTTTTTGTGTTGCAGAGCTCACCAGTGTATATTTTTTTCTCAGAATGAACCAAACTGTTGATTTGACCACTCATTATGTTCCCGCAATCTCTCTATTGGATTTTATTTTTTCGGCTTAAGGTTGGCCTGTTTCACTTTCACTGAGAGCTATTTTGACCGCATGTTGTTGGTTCACCTGGAATCAACTCCAGACATTTCCCCTGCTTGATTGATGAAGAAATGATGAATTAATAGCCCACACCGGTCCATGAAACAGGTTTTGAGGTCATTTGTTTAATTACTTTTGGTCCCTTGAAAAAGAGGGGACCACATATTAACGAGCAGCTATTCCTAAACCCTTCCTCCAGTTTGGATGTGAATACCCTCAATCTACAGCCGGCCTGTATCAACACCTTGAACTCATTGTTGTGTTCCTTAAAACATTCCTGAGCCATTTTTGCTTTGTGGCAGGGCGCATTATCCTGCTGAAATAGGCCAATGCCATCAGGGAACACTTGCCATGAAAGGGTGCACATGGTCTGCAACAATGCTTTGGGATGAGGTATGTCAAAGTAATGGCAGGACCCACATGAATGGCAGGACCCAAGGTTTCCCAGCAGAACATTGCCCAAAGCATCACACTGCCCCCCGCCAGCTTGCCTCCTTCCCATAGTACATCCTGGTGCCATGTGTTCTCAATGCACCCGGCCATCCTTGTGATGTAAAAGGAAACAATTATTCAGACCAGGCCATCTTCTTTTTAATTGCTCTGTGGTTCAGCATGGGCCCTCTGACTGGTCTGCACCTATGCAGCCCCATACACATCAAACTGCGATGCACTGTGTATTCTGACACCTTTCTATTAGTACCAGCATTAACATTTTTAGCAATTAGAGCTAAAGAAGCTGGTCTATTGGATTGGACCACACGGGCCAGCCTTGCCTCCTCACCTGCATCAATAAGCCTTGTCACCGCTACTGACTCATGCAGACTGGGAACACCCCACTAAGGCTGTTGTTTTTTGAGATGCTCTGACCCAGGCGTCTAGCCATCACATTTTGGCCCTCGTCAAAGTCTCTCAGATCCTAATGCTTGCCCATTCTTTGAGGACAGAATGTTCACTTGCTTTCTAGTATACCCCACTCAATAACAGGTGCTTTGATAACAAGATCACCAGTGTTATTCACTTCACATGTCAGTGGTGTTACGTTATGGCTGATCTGTGTAATTTGTTATGTTATCATTCAGTTACACAATCTGAACAGTACATTTATATTACGTTTTAATGTTTACCATATTAAATATTTCCCATTCCAGTATAAAGTAAATCAGTTTTTTGAGTGTTGGGGTTTTATTCCTTCACAGGATGTAAATGGTAACAGGATTGGACAGTAGTTAAACACCACATCCAGTGGCAAGATTTTACAACTTTCTCACCTCCTGAACTCTGAAGAACCTGAGGGAACATATACCATTAATATCTGGATTGATGGGCAAAGAAAATATCGTAGATTACGGGTAAAACAGTATGGTAGGTTGATGGACATTCACACTTCATATAGGCATTATGTTAACAGTTCTGGCATTGTAATAAATACACTGAAACATCTAATGTGATGGCTTGTGTTTTAAACTTCAGTGTTTTCCGAAGATTCAGATTAAATGTGTCCTCGGCAGTTGGATCAGTGTTGGTCAAGGGGAGTATAAAATGGAAGTATGTGCAAAGTGAGTCTTCTGTTTGACTCACTTATTCACAAAAACACTAAAATGTTGACATTTACAGTACATGTACATCTGGCTCAGAAAACTGTATTTTATATTCAGTGAGTACCTAAAATGTTTATGTACATATTGTTACGTATTACACTTTTGTCAGATACACGGATGGCCAGCCTGTAATCGGTAAAGCTGAGGTAGAGTTGTGGATGTGTCTCTCATGTCTTTTACCTGTCCACTTCTTCTGACAAAAGCAAGAAAATGCGTGACAAATATATATTTAATACTAAAGTAGTGGAGCAGGGAACAGGCAAGTTGATCATCACATCAGATAACAGAATAGTGATGATGCTATTGTCATATATATTCGTTAATCATTAAAAAAACATGAATACTGAAAAATGATAGTATCATAAATTCTATCATTGTGGCATTTGTTCTTAAATGCAACTAGAGTTGCAATGTTCCAGAAACTCCCCAAATTCTCTGGGTTTTCCTGAAGTCCTGATTGGAAGATCCCTGAAGTTATTGGGAATTACCTGAAAATCTGTGAAACTTTCAACCAGGACTACTGAATAGCCAGGACATTTTGAAATGTTTCTAGAATTTTCTAAAACTTTGTGCAACCTGAGAACCTGTTCTCCTTTTTAAACAGGTATTACAAGAGTTAAAAAAATATCCATCCCCCTTTTCTACAGCATTGGAAAGCTCTAATTTGTCGACACAGCAAGACCATTTGAACATAGATCAATTGTTGAATGCAAGGTGTGTCAAACTACATCAATGTAATTTGCTGAATTCAACCTAAATCCTACAACAATTCAGATGCTCATTTACAAATCCATTGCTTATATCACGGTTTTCAATACATGGTGTGAGAACTATGTACCTCATTTAACTCCCGTCCATTCCCAATTAGCTTACACACAGATGTTCAGAACATTTCTAATGATACCAGTACTACAGGTGGACATCTGTCTTCCATCAACACATTTCCGATAAGAGTACATGAACTACCATTAACGAATACAGTAGTTAACATGAATGAAGGATGAACAATGACATGAACAAACTGTTAATAATGTTTTTCCATGAATGTATTCATTATTTACAAATGTATTAACTAACAGGGTGTGGTTTCATCTTGACACATGTTGTTCTTCACAGGAACACACAGTTTGTACTCTAACTGTTTAATGTTGGCATGCATTCATGGGGTGTCAAACCGGTTCCATGGAGGGACGAATGTCTGCGGGTTTTTGCTCTCACCGTGTAATTGACTGATTAATTAGGTCACTCATTGGTTAGATTCTACCCTCACCTGGTGGTTTAGGTCTGAACTGGGAACCAATTTATAGGAAAACCCATAAACCTGCAGACACTCTGCCCTCCGAGGAACCGGTTTGACACCCCTGAGGTAGCTAGTTGTTTGAATGAACAATGGACTAAATCAGTGTTTTCAACCCTGCTCCTGGAGGCACAACACCCTGCATGTTTTAGATCTCTCCTTCCCTGATAGAGCAGGGAGAGATCTAAAACATGGAGGGCGAGGTGCCTCCAGGAGCAGGGTTGAAAACACTGATTTAGACTAAGTAATATAAATTATTAAAAAGAGAATCCAATTTGTTAATATTTTTACAGTGCGGTAACCATTATTACTAAGGTAAGCTGG
Source organism: Esox niger (assembly GCA_016801105.1). Taxonomy (NCBI): domain Eukaryota; kingdom Metazoa; phylum Chordata; class Actinopteri; order Esociformes; family Esocidae; genus Esox; species Esox niger. Next base: position 21,925 of record JACXGJ010004899.1, read on the forward strand.
CTAGTTGTGTCTTCAAATTGGTGAGACGTGCACAAAATGTACGGTCGCATTTAGGGTTATGTATTGTTAGAAATGGGGATATATTACATATATTAAAGGACACTTACTATGTTTGGCCAGTAGGGGGCTTAGATACGTGGTCGCGTTGCGTTTGGACAGAATTCGATTCAAACTAACACCTGCAGAAAAAGCTGTTTTCTTTCTCAACATTATCCTGTTTTCCAGCTCAGTAATGTACAAAGTTCTTTGGAAATGTCGATACTTGCCTGTTAAAGAGTATGTCGAGGGTTGGAGCATCTTAATTAGAATTTTATGACTATGAACTTAACAGAAAACACGTTTTGAATGTAAAATGCCAAAATGGTGGTGCCTTCATTTGGGGAAAAAACGATTTTGCGACAATTAACATTTTATTTTCGGCTAATTCCCTAGGATTATTATTATTGAATTTTGTGAGTGTATTGTTTAAGAACTCAGCAGTTGTTGCACTGTAGGGGTTAGTGATTAGCTGGTTCTTGTTAGCTATATGCTAGCTCCAGTCGAGTTTGTTGTTAGCTTCGGTTAGCACTTTGCTAGCTTGTTCAGCCATGTTGGATTCGTGCTAACGTGAAGATAATTGTATATACTTTTTTACAAGATTTCACTACACTGGATGAACAAGAATGTATTTTATACATAATTACAACATTACTGCTGTATAAGAACTTACACATTTGATTTGTTTGTGCTGTAGGTACGACGGTCGTTGTTGAAGCCATTGGTTCTTTGAGATTTGTACTTAATGTATCTAGTAGTAGCAGTGATATTAGTACATAATCCCACTTCCTGTTTTATTTCAGATTCAAGCTGTTCACTTCAATGACACGCCAATGTCCGACATGTCAGTTTATCTGCTTGAGGGCCACTGGCCATCAGAACGTCATCTACTGAACTTAACCACAGACAATCATGGTATCGCCAGCTTCTCCCTCAACACAACTGGAATGCCCAAAGGGTATATTGTGCTCAGTGTAAGTCTGATATCTGCCACTGTTTACAGATTTCAGCTAAATGACTAAATGATAACATAGTCCTGTTAAGCTGTATACAATATATCGACAAGGAAAGAGCAGGATTTCCCATAAGTGTATTTTCATATACACTCACCAAACATTTAACAAAGCATTTTGTAACTGACATTTGGGTTTAAGATCAAAAGATGAGTATTAGACAAGAATTCAGAATTTCAGCTTTAATTTCCTGGTATTCACACCTAGATGTTTTAAACAACTTTGGACATATCACAATTTGTATTAGACAAAAGCATTTTTAGGTGAGAAAAAGTAAAGGAACAAATAATCTTAAAGTCAATAACATTTAATATTTGGTGGCATAACCCTTGCTTGCAAGAACTGCCTCAAGCCTGCAACCCATCGACATCACCAAACTGTTGCATTATTCGTTTGTGATGCTGTTCCAGGCTTTTACCACAGCTTCTTTCAGTTCTTGTTTGTTTCGGGGTGTTTCTCCCTTCAGTCTCCTCTTAAGGAGGTGAAATGCATGCTCTATTGGGTTATGGTCAGGTGATTGACTTGGCCAGTCTAAAACCTTCCACTTTTGTCCCCTGATGAAGTCCTTTGTTTTGTTGGCAGTGTGCTTTGGGTCATTGTCCTGCTGCATGATAAACCTCCTTCCGATAAGTTTCAATGCATTTCTCTGAGTACAATACGATACAAAAGCAACAGGGCTCGTGCCATTAATGTTGGATTTCATAGATCATATTGAAAGCAATCTAACCAGTTGTGTTGGAATACATGGAACAGTGGTATACCTTCCCAGAAGTTACCGGCTGACCAAAATTACCATAAGAGCAGAGCAACGACTCATCCAAGAGGTCACAAAAGACCCCACAACAACATCCAATGAGCTGCAGGCCTCTCTTGCCTCAGTTGAGGTCAGTGTTCATGACTCCACTGTAAGAGAAAGACTGGGCAAAAATGGCCTGCATGGCAGAGTTCCAAGACGAAAACCACTGCTGAGCATAAAGAACATTAAGTCTCATCTCATTTTTGCCAAAAAACATTGATGATCTCCAAGACCTTTGAGAAAATACTCTGTGGATTGATGAGACAAAAGTTGAATTCCTTTGGAAGGTGTGTCCCATTACATCTGGCGTAAAAGGAACACTGCATTTCAGAAAGAGAACATCACACCAACAGTAAAATATGGTGGTGGTAGTGTGATGATCTGGGGCTGATTTGCTGCTTCAGCACCTGGAAGACTTGCTGTGGTAAATGGAACCATGAATTCAGCTGTCTCCCAAAAAATCCTCAAGGAGTATGTCTGGCCATCTGTTCATGACCTCAAACTGAAGCAAACTTGGGTTCTGCAGCAGGACAATGAAACACCAGCAAGTACACCCCTGAATGGCTGAAGACTAAATGAAGACGTTCAAGTAGCCTAGTCAAAGTCCTGACCTGAATCCTATAGGCCCTTTTCACTTGATGTCAGACAATTTCCGTTCTGCCGCGATGCGGGTTATACATCCGGTGTCGCAGTGGAACGCTAACTGCCAGCAGCACATCATTATGGCTATTGAGTTGACCCAGCTCAAAATTACAACAGTTCTGCAAAGTGGGCCAACATTTCTCCACAGCACTGTAAAAGACCCATTGCATGTTATTGCAAACGCTTGATTGCAGTTGTTGCTGCGAAGGGTGACCCAACCAGTTATTAGTTTGTAAGGGGCAATCAATTTTTGGCCATGTGGGTTTGTATTGTGTTTTCCCTTAATAATAGCCTTAATTTCAAAACGGCATTGTGTGTGAACTTGTTATCTTTGACTGACTAATATTTGAATTTGTTTGATAATCTGAAACTTGTAAGTGTGACAAACATGCAAACATAATAAATCACTTTTTCATACCACTGTTATTTAATACATTAGCAATCATCTCAAAACTGAATCCACTGTTGTCTTTGATTCAAAAGAACAAGTTAATTTGTGGGAAAACACTGAATTTTCAATTAATATTTCTTTCAACTATTGTTTACAGATTTTTTTTTCAATTATAATTCACTACATCACAATTCCTGTGAGTCTGACGTGTACACTCAGTAAGTTGATTATGCCATTAAGTACCTCAATCAAGAACGTTAAGGGCTAAATTGAAAAAGCCTGTGTGTGCACGTGGGCCTGTTTACCTGACTTACTACAGTTCTGTCAGTAGGAATGGGCCAAAATTCACCCAAGCTTGTGGAAGGCCATCTGAAACATTTGACTCAAGTTAAAAATGTGAAGGCAATGCTACCAAATATTAATTGAGTGTATGTAAACGTCTGACCCACTGCAGATATGATGACATAAATAAAAACTGAAAGTAATAATTGTCCCTACTATTATTCTGACATTTCTTAAAGCAGTGAACCTTACTGACCTAAGACAGGGAATGTTTACTAGGATTAAATGTCAAAGGTACTTTGAATAATAATTATTCAGCATTACAAAAAAGAGTTGAAGAGAAAAGTTTTGAGTGAGGAAAAGTGTTTATTTCTTGCTTTACTGGCCGAGGGATACAGCGAGTGTCAGCTTGCTTCCATCCTGACAATTTCATAGACAGCGGTTCATTAGAACAAGGTCAAACAACCGACATTGGGGACAACAAACCTACAGACCGGCAGAGGGTGAAACCACTGACCGAGATGACCGTCAACCCATTCCAATGTCACTCAACAACCGTAGAATGACGTCAAATGACAGACAATTAGAATGGCAAACAACAGCTGGGTGAACAATAAATCGTTCCTGCTTATTCGCTGGTTAGGTTTATGCTGTTTGTGTGGTGTAATCTGAGTGTTCATGTGTCTATGCATGTATGTTCTCCTCAGGGGGTCTCCTGCACTGGACCCAGACCTCCTCAGAGACCTCAGCCTCTCTGGCAGTGGAGATCAGCTCCTATGTTCTGCTGGCCTCCCTCAGTGCCTCCCCTCTGTCTACCAATGACCTGGGCTACTCCTCCCGTATAGTCAGGTGGTTGGTGAAGCAGCAGAACTCCTATGGTGGCTTCTCCTCCACACAGGTAAGTCCAAAACAGCAGTGCAGGTAGTGAGACAATGTGCCTGTTTGAGATCAACTACAATCAGACTACATCTACAAAACCCCTTGCATCCAAAATAGATCATCAGAATTAAGAGATTAGTGATTTTTAACAGAGAAGAGGCACAAAGAAAAATCACAAATATAAGGATAACAAATAATAGACTTGAGTACCACAGCAACACTAAAAGAAAAAAGTCAAGCTTACCCTTGAATTCCAATAAGGACTTTCTGAGTGAAATGAAAGTCTTCCTGGTGGAACAACCTATGGTTCTCAGGGGACTGTCTAGCCTGGTCATGCAATGTGTCAAATCAGAGAGCCTGCTGTTCACTATTTTTGGTGTGTCAGTAGGTGTACTTCATGTGTTGGGTTTATAGGCCAAGCTAATTCCCTGTTCACATTAATGACATTGCCCTTGCTGCCGGTAACTCCCTCATCCACTTTAATGTTGACTACATTTCTTTGCAACTGGCCCCTTGATGTGGTGTCCCCCTATAACATGTCTTTTAAAACATTCCTTTTCTGACCTCCATCTTCTCCCAAATACAAAAAAACGAATGTATTTTGTCAGACTTCTTTAACTCCTACGGAGAATCTCGACATCCTACAAATGTTTTGGTATTAAGCATGACGACTTACTCTCATTCAATGCTCATCTAAATTCTAAAGTAAAATCATGACTTGGTTTCTTCTTCCTCTAAATGGCCTTGTTCACACATGCTCCTAATTTTATACTTTCTGCCAGCCTTCAACTACAGTAAATTATGCTGGATCATGGAGATTACCAGAAAGGGCAAATGTCTGTTCGTGAGTGTGTGAGCGACCGACCGCCCGCCCGCCCCTTGTTACATTAACTGGGTTCATATCATTAACTGTGTTGTCTCAATCTCATTTGACCCGGCTATTGAAGTTAGCGACGGGAAATTCGACTCTTTTTACTCATTCGGAGCTTTGTGTCATTCAGTAAAATGAACGAATATTCCAAGTCCATTTCGTTCATTTGAGTTAGTAATACCCAGAGCCCTCACCTGCAAACAAATGCTCATTGTTCAACTGAACGATAAAGTCAACGACTCAGTCATTCCCAAGTCTTTACTGAAGTAACTTGCCTGTTGTATGTATTATTTTATTTGTGTTTATCATTACAATAAAAAATCTAACTACATTCATCTTTGTACTGTGTTTATTTAAAATTATCAGTTACAAAAGTCTTCATTGTGCTGCTGTTTTGATCTGTTTTTCTTTGCATAAGTTAAACAGCTTTTGGACTGAGCACCAAGCTGGAGGGCAGCGTATTCAGTGGTTGGGTAGAAGTCTGCCGGCACCCGTTCAAATGGACAAAACAGTCATTCATTTGAACGGTAAAACTGAGTGAGTCAGTCATTTACAAATATGCTTTACTTATGCAAACGCTTAGTGTATAGTTTGATGTGTTTATAATGACGATTAATAAACTTCCCTGTAAATATTGAACCTTAAAGTGAAGGGCATTCCGGCTATTTTCAGTGAGCCAGCTCATTTAGCTCAACAATTCTAATTAAATTATTAAATCATACTGTACCTTAACCACAACTATTTATAATGCATTGGTTTGTCATGAAAAAAAAGCTATTTGTGATCTTCCTACCTTTAAGGTGTCCTATACCGTGAACAATTCAATTGAAAAACAAACTGAAATCTTTGAGGGGGAAAAATGAAAAACTCACAATAACCTGGTTGCATAAGGGTGCACACACTTTGTTGAAGCACCTTTTGATTTTACTGCAGAACTCTGCAGTAGTTTTTTTGGGTTGGAGTCTATTAGCGTGGCACATCTTGACATTGTGATATTTGCCCTCTCTTCTTTGTAAAAGCGCTCCAAATCTGTCAGATTGTGAGGAGATCTCTTGTGCACAGCGCTCTTCAGATCACCGCACAGATGTTCAATTGGATTCAGGTCTGGGCTCTGGTAGGGCCATTCCAAAACATTCTTCTTCTGGTAAAGCCATGCTTTTGTGGATTTGGATGTGTGCTTTGGGCCGTTGTCATGCTGAAAAGTGAAAGGTCAATTGAATTGTTCATGTTATAGGTCATATTAAAGGTTGGAAATGTTGTGACATGATTTATCTTTGTCTCATTTTTCACAAAACCATCACAAAACCAAGCATTTTAACAGGGGTGTGTAGACTTTATATCCACTGTATAGTTTTTTTTATTAGACATGTGAATTAATACAGTCGTTAGGAATACACAATCCATTGATAAGAATCCTGTACTTATTTTGAATTCACCAGTGATTTCAGGGGTTAGATTTGCACACTACATTAAACACAATTCCTTGTTTTGAACTGTGTGAATTTGGAGTTTTGTTCTTAGTTTTGAAAACTCACCACAATATTGCCAAAGTGATTAAACAGGACTATTAAAAACGTAAATTAGGTCGCACAAGCCAAAGGAAACTAGCAGTTAGACGGGGCTACTTTACGCCCAGAGAGCCTGACATCTTATTGATAGTAGCCCTTTGATTAGACATGCTACTCCTTTCTGGACCTACTGCAGCTTTTCTATGTCCTTAGTAGAAGTTAACCATCAATGAACAATAATGAAGATCAGTCAGCGGGACATCCTTAATGATCACCAAGAAATCCTGAAGGAGATCTGTTGTGTTTAAACTATATATTTATGGGATATAACTAGTCTGCAGGAGTTGTGGGAAATTTGAGTGCTGAAATATACATTTCTGCCCCAAAATATTTGTTTTGTAGTCATTTCCATTTTCTGTAAATGACACCCACTCTTCTAACCCCTTTCCCCCCTCCAAAAACACTCCCTCCTAAAATTTAAAGGATTGGCTAACCATGTGGGAGAGGGAATGGATATGTTTGAGTGCTGAAATATAAATTTAATGATATTAAAATATTTCTGCCCCAAAATATTTGTTTTGTAGTCATTTATATTTTCCGTAAATGACAACTACTCTTCTGGCCCCTTTCCACTCCTCTGAAGACACTCCCTCCTAAGAGTTAAGGATTGGCTAACCAGGTGGGAGAGAGAACTGGCACGTTACCTCACTGACTGGATAAATACAGTACTTCTGCTGTGTCCTTGTAGTCGGTGTGGGGAGAGTCAGAGCATTTTACCACAGTCTGACTTGTGTTATAACTGTCTCATTTGGTGATGCTTCCCTCTCGGATTCAGGTTTGGAGATGGATGGTTTTTGCCCATTTTCACTGGCTTTGTGTGTGTCAAGAAAACCCAAGACCGTAAGTTAACCTGGAATTTAGTCATCATCACCAAGTGCATTTTCTATACTAAATCTCATTCTCAATGGACAATATTATTATTATATTATACATTTGACGTTTATTGTGTGCTAGTTCATATATCAGTGCTGTGTTGGAGGGCAAACCTGTTCTGGAACATCATTTATTCCTAACAGTATTGTGTGTTTGTTTGTTTGTGTTTGTGTTTTAGGTCTTACCTGGTAACTATTCCTGCAGTGATCCCGGCAGGTTTGGAGACCAAGTTTTGTGCCAGCCTTCTGCAGCCCAAGGAGACTCTTGTTATGACCATTTCTCTGATTGATGATGAACAGAACTCGACCCTTCTCCAGACGAGTTCTGATCAAGAGTTTCATCGCTGTTTCCAGTTTCAGGTCAGTCCAACATTTATGTCCCAGTCAGATCAACAATCAATACCGTTCACATAAAAGTGTATTTCTCATATCATGTAAAATGACTCCCTGTGAATGATGTCCGTGTTTCTGGGGTTCAGGCTGAATTTATACCTGGTTTTGGTTGTTACGGTCTATTCATTAGCTCCATATCATTGGTCCATGTCATTTTCCAGGCCCCTCAACTGCAGGAAGAAAAGGTACTAAAGTTAAAGGTGGAGGTTCGTGGTGAAACATTTCTATCGACAGAGGAGAGAAAGGTCAAGATCAAACCCTACAGTACAATGACATTTGTCCAAACAGACAAACCAATATACATCCCAGGACAAACAGGTAATTTTCATTTGATCAATTTGTTGGTAAGCTCATCTTTTGTTCAGTTTTCAGTCTCACTAAGGAAACATGTAATGTTATGATGATTTAAAATACACTTGCCGAATTCTCATAGCAATATATTATCTGTAGTATCTATGGTGTGTTAGTTTTAACTTCCTGTTTGCTTCCTGTTTTTCATGTGCCAGTTCATTTTAGAGTCATCACCTTGGATACCAATTTTTCACCTGTGAATCAGATGGTAAGTGATGCATTTCAAACCAATGCTTTTAGTATATCTAACTATTCAGATATCCTGTAGATTAATATTTTAAACTAATTTCATTGAAAAACTACAAGTCATCTATCCCTACTTGAGATCTATGATGATATTGATTGAGATTAGTTGTGTGATCAGTAAACAGATACATATTAAATAACTACACCTGAGGTACCGAACAAGGTACGCCAAAATCATTGAGTAGATAACTGGATGTTTTCTATGCTCTTGTGAGATCTGTGTATTTTTAACCGTTTGCTAATAGTTGTTTGAGTAAATTTGCATAGATGAATGAATGAATCATGTTTAGAAGCTTCATCAATATATTCTGCAGTTATAGTACATGTCTCCAGATGTTACAGTTACAACTTAGTTTCTCTCCATCTAACAAAAATGACCATGGGGTTGCTTCTGTTATAAAGCAACGCACCAGGATGATCATGTCTAGTACCTTATCCGTTTTCATGGAAATGGAGGAATAGGTTTCTGGTATACCTGAAAAAAATGCCAAGCTGTGGTGGAACGTTTTCTGTGCCCCGCCACGGCTCGTTGGGCTTTCTGCCCCGCAAAAGGAGCAAACGTTCCCGAGGTTAAGTGAAGAGCTTTCCTAAGGATGGCCCCAGCAAGCACTTGCACCTGACAGTCTTCCTGGGCTACAAGGCTGGCATGACCCACATTGTGCGTGAGGTTGACAGACCTCAAAGGTAAATAAGAAGGAACTGGTTGAAGCGATGACTACATTGGAATCAAGAGAATGAACCGGTGATAGTTCTAACTATTTCAATGCAAGATGGGAAGAATAAAAGAATAAAAGAGTAACCCCGACGAGCCTTTACAGATAGCGATGCCTCCCTATCTTCTACTTCTGCTTAAAATTAAACAGAAGTAGAAGCCCATCCCTAGTGAGCTGCCCCCTTATATGCGTATTGTTGGTCCTTTGCCTACGTGTGACCCCATTCTATTGGCTGCTACTCTTCTGCCCTATGTTATTGCTAGGCTAGAGTGCAGTGGTAAAAAATTATATATGTTCATGCACATATGCTGTTGCGTTTCCTCAATCTTTTCACAGAAATAAGTGCGTTGTTTCCTGTTTTTGTCGCCCAAGAACAGTTTTTAAGTATTTTAGCTTATCCTGTGTCATGTATGCATGTGATACCTAAAGTTAACATGTTGCAGTCTTCAAGCTGTTAGTTATTCCACCATAAAGCCTCTTGGGATAGTGAGTTATATCATACATACAGTGGGGAGAACCCGTATTTCATACACTGCTGATTTTGTAGGTTTTCCTACTCACAAAGCATGTAGAGGTCTGTAACTTTTATCATAGGTACACTTCAGTTGTGAGAGACAGAATCTAAAAGATAATTCCAGAAAATCACATTATATGATTTTTAAATAATTAATTAGCATTTTATTGCATGACATAATTATTTGAGACATCAGAAATGCAGAACCTAATATTTGGTACTAAAACCTTTGTTTGCAATTACAGAGATCCTACGTGTCCTGTAGTTTTTAACCAGGTTTGCACACACTGTTGCAGGGGTTTTGGCCCCCTCCTCCATACAGACCTTCTCCAGATCCTTCAGGTTTCGGGGCTATCTGTGGGCAATACGGAATTTCAGCTCCCTCCAAGAATTTTCTTTTGGGTTCAGGTCTAGAGACTGGCTAGGCCACTCCAGGACCTTGAGATGCTTCTTACGGAGCCACTCCTTAGTTGCCTTGGCTGTGTGTTTTGGGTCGTTGTCATGCTGGAAGACCCAGCCACGAAGGAGGTGGTTGGCCAAGATCTCGCGATACATGGCCCCATTCATCCTCCCCTCAATACGGTGCAGTCGTTCTGTCCCCTTTGCAGAAAAGCATCCCCAAAGAATGATGTTTCCACCTCCATGCTTCACAGTTGGGATGGTGTTCTTGGGGTTGTACTCATCTTACTTCTTCCTCCAAACACAGCGAGTGGAGTTTAGACCAAAGAGCTATATTTTTGTCTCCACCTGACCACATTACCTTCTCCCATTCCTCCTCTGGATCATCCAGATGGTCATTGGCAAACTTCAGATGGGCCTGGACATGCGCTGGCTTGAGCAGGGGGACCTTGCGTGCTCTGCAGGATTTTAATCTATGACCATGATCCATGATGTGTTACTAATGGTTTTCTTTGAGACTGTGGTCCCAGCTCTCTTCAGGTCATTGACCAGGTCCTGCCATGTAGTTCTGGGCTGATCCCTCACCTTCCTCATAATCATTGATGCCCCACAAGGTGAGTTCTTGCATGGAGCCCCAGACTGAGGAAAATTGACCGTCATCTTGAATTTCTTCCATTTTCTAATTATTGCACCAGCAATTGTTGCCTTCTCACTAAGCTGCTTGCCTATTGTCCTGTAGCCCATCCCAGCCTTGTGCAGGTCTACAATTTTATCCCTGATATCCTTACACAGCTCTCTGGTCTTGGCCATTGTGGAGAGGTTGGAATCTGTTTGATTGAGTGTGTGGACAGGTGTCTTTTATACAGGTAACGAGTTCAAACAGTTGCAGTTAATACAGGTAATGACTGGAGAACAGGAGGGCTTCTTAAAGAAAATCAAACCGGTCTGTGAGAGCCGGAATTCTTACTGGTTGGTAGGTGATCAAAAACTTATGTCATGCAATAAATTGCAAATTAATTATAATAATTCATTCAATGTATTTTTCTGGAAATTACAGACCTCTACATGCTTTGGTAGTAGGAAAACCTGCAAAATCAGCAGTGTATCAAATACTTGTTCTCCCCACTGTATACTGAACTTATATTTTTGTCCCTCTGCGTAACTACCAAGAGTTCCTAGACTCTATATTTTGCCTTGGCTGTCTGTTTGTTCAGTCAACACAAACAACTCAAAGTGGAAAGTTGTATTGGGCAGAAGTGCATCAGTTAAAGTCACAGGACCTGTGTGGGATGCTTTGAATGCTTTCAAACATTCATCAGTCATTCATGGAGTGGAAACCCATCCCTAACAAAAACCATTGGCTCAGATGGTTGTCATCTGCGTCTGACTTCTGACCGGTTGAACTCACCCCCTACGATCAAGAAGGGCTTTGAAAAATTAATTTGGGCACACCAAGTCCTGCCTCCTACAAACACTGGATCCCTACCAGTTTCCCTACCGGTCAAACAGGTCTACAGGGGATGTTATCGCCACAGCTTTACAGTATGCCTTGACCAACCTGGACAAAAACAACACCTATGTGATAACGCTGCTCATAGACTTTTGCTCAGCTCCCCTCCTCCTGCGTCTGGACTCTGGACTTCCTAAACCACAGGTGTTCCACAAGGCTGTGTGCTGAATCCCCTTCTGTACTCCCTCTTCACCCATGACTGCGTTGCTGTACACAGCTCCAACACCATCGACAAGTTTGCAGACAACCCCATGGTGGTATGCCTGATCAGTGACGATGAGTCAGCCTACATGGAGGAGGTCCAGTGCCTCGTGGCATTATGCGCTGATAACAACTTGGAGGTGATTGCAAAGAAAACCAAGAAGATCATTGTGGATTGCAGGAAATCTAAAGGCTGCAGCCATGCCCAGTTCTCCTCGATGGTACTGAGGTGGACCATGTGTCCAGCTTCAAATTATCTCAGAGGACCTCTCCTGGTCCCTCAATACCTTAAACCTGGTCAAAAAGGCGCAGTAGTGCCTGTACTGCTAGAATAGGCTGAGGACGGCCTGTATCTCTTCCAAGAGCCTTGTGAACTTTTACCGCTGCACAATTGAGAGCATTCTGACTAACTGCGCCGAAGCATGGTTTGGTGGTTGCCCTGTTGCCGTCTGGAAGGCTCTGCAATGGGTGGCGATCACATCATGGGTGCCAAGCTTTCAGCCATCGTAGACCTCCAGTGCAAGCGGATATTGGGCATTGGGTCTTGGATGGATATTCCAGCATGACAGTCACCCAAAACACATGGCTCAAGAGGAAGCCCATTAAGGTCCTAGAGTGGCCTATTCAGTCTCCAGACATTAATCCCATAGACAATCTGTGGAGGGAGCTGAAGGTTCAAGTTGCCAAACCTCAGCCTCAAAACTGTAATGATTTGGAGAAGATCTGCAAAGAGTATTGGGACAAAATCCCTCCTGAGATGTGTGCAAACCTGGTGGCCAACTATAAGAAAAGTCTGACCTCTGTGATGCCAACAAGGGTTTTGCCTCCAAGTACTAAGTCATGTTTTACAGAGGGGTCGAATTCTTAATTCCCTCATTAAAACGCAGATCAATTTATCATTTTGCGTTTTGGGGTATTTTTTTGTTATTCTGTCACTGTTCAAATGTACCTACCATTAAAATTATAGACCGATCATTTCTTTGTCAGTGGGCAAACATATCAAATTTAGCAGGGGGTCAAATACTTTCTTCCCTCACTGTATGCCCATAATCGAGGTGCCGTTTGAGCGCATGGCTATGGACCTAGTGGGCCCTTTGAATAGATCTACCCGGGGCCATGATTATAGACTAGTCATCATGGACTATCCAACAAGGCATCCTGAGGCCACTCCCTTGAGAAACGCCGGCTCCAAGAGTATCGCCAAGGAGCTGGTTCAAGTGTTTACAAGGTTAGGGATACCAAAGAAAATCCAAATGGACCAAGGTACCCCATTTATGACAGGCAAATGCGTGACAAATGTTTGCAAAGTTGCATATCAAGCCCATTTGAACCTCAGTGTACCACACACAAACAGACAGTCTAGTTGAGAGATTTAACAAGACCCTTAAGTCTTTACTGAATAAGTGGTTTGCAAAGATGGGAGCGATTGGGACTTCTTTTTACCTTACCTGATGTTTGCTATCTGGGAGATCCCACAATCCTCCACACGGTTCTCACCATTTGAGCTTTTGTATGGGAGACAGCCCAGAGGGATTCTGGACATAGCAAAAGAGACCTGGTAAGAGGAAGGCTCTAGAGGTAAAAATGAGGGAGCATGTGCTCCAAATGTGTGACCGGATTAAGAGGGTAGCCCCAATCGTCCAACAACATATGGAGTAAGCGCCGACTCGGGGAGCACACCACTATAACAAGTCTGCCAGAACTATGTCTTTTCAACTTGGAGACAACCAGTGCTCGTACCAAAAGGTTGAAAGGTCACTACACACAAAGCAGAGTTTGGGGAAACCACACAGAAGAGAGTGAATATAGGACCCACCTTAAGTGACTCACAGATCAGGGATGTAGAGGAACTCGTAGCCAAAATCTCTGATGTGTTTTCCTCCACCCCAGGACGGACGCAAATCTTCTAGCATGAGATAATTAGAATCCTCAAGTCCGTGGACAAGTCTCTATTGTACTGGTTCCATAACCGAACGGGCAGTTTAGAGTATGTAATGACTTTCGCAGGTTGAGCCTTGGGGCTGTGCTGTCTCAAGTAATTGATAGCGAGGAGCATCTCCTGATGTACCTCAGTGGAAAACTACCTCTTAGAGAGACTAGGTATGCAGTTGTTGAGAAGGAATGCATAGCAATGAAGTGGGTTGAAGAGGCCCTAAAATATTACTTACGGGGTCGCAGGTTTACCTTGGTTACCAATCATGCTCTTCTGACATGGATGAAGACCAATAAAGACAAGAAATGTAGGGTGACCAGGTAGTTCCTTACATATTTAAGGTGGAACATTGAAGTGCAGATGAGCCCCCAACAGTGCATTGTGGATCAAGGTTTCATGCTCAACACAATTATTCGGTTAGGTAGGTTGCTCAAACCAGTAGTTTTAATCTGAGTTGGAGGACATGTGATAGAGGAAGTAGTTGCGAAGTTGGGCCGCTGTGTATTGTGTCCTGTAAATAATTGTGGTTTGCAAATGTGTTTGTATTGGTTTTATGTTGCTATTATAGTGGGTGACCACTGCTTTTTCCGGGTCAGTGGGAGAACACACTGTTTGTGGTGTCGGACCTCTGAACCAGAATAGTCGGCCATCTTTAAGGAGGAGAGGGTTTTTTGCTGAGCAGCAAAGGGTGGCAGTGCTAAAAAGGGTGTGAGTTTGAAAGTTTGGCAAGTGTTGTACTGACAAGTGGTGAATCGGAAAATAAGTTGTTAATGATTGAAAAATTGTATCTGTAGAGAACAGAACGTAAAGCTTACAGGCCACGGGCTCAGCAATCAAAGTTTGAATCCCACTTAACTTCCTATGGATTTATACTTATTTGAAATGCATCATTATAAAGCATTAATAACTGTTGTGTTTTTTGTCTTTTACAGTACAGTATTGTGGAGCTTAAGGTACTGTAAATATTATACTAGGTTCCTAACTTTATAATGAATATAATTGTGAAAACATGCAATTTTCTTATACCTTGATATCATTAAATAATACATATATTTTTAAAAGTTTTAAGATGTCCATTCAGCTTTGTGTTAAGGCATTCCTTCACTAACAGGATGTCAGTGACAACAGGATTGGACAGTGGTTAAACACCACATCCAGTGGCAAGATTTTACAACTTTCTCACCCCCTGAATTCTGAAGCACCCAAGGGAACATATCAAGTTGTTGTCTGGATTGATGGGAAAAAAATACACCACACCTTTAAAGTAGAGCAGTACGGTAGGTTGATTGTATTTCCTTTACATTTCATGTAAGCATTATGTGAATGGTCCTGCTAAATGTGATAACTGCTGTCTTTTTACCTTTAGTTTTGCCAAAGTTTGAGATCAAATTCAATCTCAGAAATGAGATCAGTGTTGGTCAAGAGCAGTATAAAGTGGAAGTGTGTGCAAAGTGAGTCTCCTTTTTGCATCCCAACACATCAATGCTGATGTTTACAATACATTCACACACATTCTGACCCAGATAACTTGGTTGGGTGCTGCATAAAATGCTGCATAAAATGTCAATTGAACAGAATGCAATAATGTGCTAATCATTTAAACCCTACACTCAATAGAAATTTTTTCAAAGACAAATGTTTTTTTGTTTTCTGTTCTTAAGGGACAAGGCTAAAAAACACTATTGGATGTCCGTGATCTTTTGGCCCTCAGGCGGCACTGCATAAAAACCGGCACGATTCTGTAGTGGAAATCACTGCATGGGCTCAGGAACTCTTCCGAAAACCATTGTCTGTGAACACAGTACATTGCTGCATCCACAAATTAAAGTTAAAACTCTACAATGCCAACCAGAAACCATATACAAGAAAGATCCAGAACCGCCATGTGGTTCTCTGGGTCCAAGGTCTTTTAAGATAAGACTGTCGCGAACTGTCCTATAGTCTGACAAATCAACATTTTAAATAGTTTTTGGGAATCATGGACACCGCAACCCCCAGACAAGCCTGCAACCATGATGGTATGGGGATGCATTAGTGCACAAGGCATGGATGACATGCACATCTATTAAGGCACCATTAATGCTGAACAATATATACAAGTATTGGAGCAACATATGCTGGCATCCAGATGACATCTTTTTCAGGGAAGGCCTTGCTTATTTCAGCAATGAAAACATTTGGCGCTTTATGAAACAAAGATACAATAAAGGAGACCCCCCATCTGTTGGGCAGCCGGAATCCTATATCAATCAAGAACAGGAATCCATTTTACTTTCAAAACTACAGCAGTGGGTCTCTTCAGTTCCCAAATGCTTACGGAATGTTGTTAAAAGAAGAGGTGATGCAACACAGTGGTACATCTTTTTGCATCAAATTCAAAATGTGCATGTATTTTTCAAAAAACTACTGATTACTGAGTTTCTACATTTGATATGTTGTCTTTGTACTATTTTCAATTAAATATAGGGATAAATGATTTGCACATCATTGAATTCTGGATTTATTAGCATTTTATGCGGTATCCCAGGTTTTTTAGAAACAAGGTATGTATGTATTGTTTTTGTGTGTCAGGTACACCTATGGGCAACCGGTACCTGGTAAAGCTGAGGTAGAATTGTGCCGGCCCATGTACTTCCATGTGTCCTTAGCAAGTGTCGATCCAAAATATAAACCACCTTGCCGCAAAGAATCAGTAGAGGTCTGTATGCTTTCCCAACACACAGTTCTTTGGCTTTTAATGTGGTTGAATTGAGTTCCTTTAGATCAATGTTTGTAAATACTCACATTTATAATACAAGTGGATTTGTTTTTGTTCCCAGATGGACCAAACTGGATGTGCCTCTCATGTCTTTGATCTGGTAGCTTTCAAGGATGAAAGCCAGAACCTTCTCCGTGACAAATTTGTTTTCAATACTAAAGTAGAGGAGCAGGGAACAGGCAAGTCACTCAACACATCAGATAACGGAACACTGATGAAAAAAATTATACTGAAAAATACTATTAATTGCAATTTATTGTACCATAATAGTTAGGACTGCCTGGACGTTTTGACATGTTCTTGAATTTTCCAACTCCATGTGCCACCTGACAATGTGTTCCCCTTTTACAGGTATAACACGATCTGAAGAAAAACGCATCCCACTTTCCTATGTCATTGGAAAGCTGTCATTTGTCGACACACCCAAAATATATGAACATGGATCAATTGTAGAGGGCAAGGTATGTCAAACTACATCAGTTTGATATGCAGAATTCACCCAGACATAGTCAGACTACTACAAGTTATAAACAACAGTAACCATTGCTTACGTCATGGTTTTCAAAACTAGGCGTAAGAACTGTGTGCCTCATATCTCCACTTTGCCTATACACTGATGTTCAGAGCATCTAGTGTTATATTATAAACGATGCATAGTGGAAAGATAATAAAGCACACAGTGGAGTAAAGGGAGAGATACATATAGTTTTTCTTGGATTTGCAGCATAGTTGTCTAGAATGTTACATACATTATTTAAAAACTGGTTGTTTTTACAGATATATATGACATAGACGTGTCAATCTACAACAGTTCATTTAAATTCTCTGGCCCAGAGGCCACTCCCCCATTTTACCCCCAAGTCACAACGTCAATGGAAACATCACACATTCTTGAGTTTGGCAGAGTGTGACTGCATGAATCCATATAGACAATTATAATATAATCAGAATACTACACTAGTTATACTACTAATACAGATAGATATCTCTGTCTTCTATTAACATGCTCAGTAACATGGATATATGCACAGTCCTGAAAAAAACTAACCCTATAAAAGTTACATTAACATTATCTTTTGCTTTTTGTAATGTTTCTTTTGAGAAATACTTGTTTCAAAAATACTTGATTTATGAATGTACAGACCAAGAATAATGCTATTAACAAAACTCCCCAACCAAATAGTATCACCAATAGACAATAGTTATCATCAATGAATGTGCTACTACACACTTGATATGTGTGTAGTTTTGTATTGTAGAAGCCCTTGGTTCTTTGAGATTTCTACTTTTCTCCATATATCTGATGACAGCAGTGATATTACGCCCTAATCCCTCCCTCTGCTTTTCTTCAGATTAAAGCTGTTCACTTCAATGACACGCCAATATCCGACATGATGGTGTATCTGCTTGAGGGCAAATGGTCATCAGAACGTCATCTACTGAACTTAACCACAGACATTCATGGCATCGCCAGTTTCTCCCTCAACACAACTGGAATGCCCAAAGAGGATATTGATCTGAGAGTAAGTGTGATATTACACACGTTTTAAAATTATTGTAGCTTATGTATCTTTGTCAAATTGTACACAATATGAACAATGATGGACTGGGATAACATGTTCTGAGTGTCACCAACCGTGAACAAAGCTTATTGTAATGAAACCATTTTTCTTTGCCAGGTAAAGAAAAAGGATGTTTGCGGTCTGCTATAATAACACAGTTAGCCTTTGCTGAGAACATCATTGTTGAAGTGGTCTGTTAATTGAAGTTACCGATGGGAGCAAAAATATTTTTTCTATGCTATAATCTTTAATAATCTCCCATAATTAATGGAATTTTTTATTTTATCTTATATTAAATGGAAGTATTATAGTGATATAATTCAAAATATATGTTCAGTTGAAACTCTGCAATAAAATAAATTACAAAGAAAATATATATTTGAACATCCATAAAATTTGTATTTTTGTTTGTTTGAAAGACATTTTTATAGACATTTCTTTCAGAACCAAACTTTAACTGAATTTCAAAATCTTAAAGATGACATTTTGCTGACATGGTCATTTCAACTGTCATGACCCTTTCCAGTTTTTGACTCTCATAAGAATGCAATTATGTAAATTGGATAATGTCTCCCTTTGTATTTTTTCCCAGATAAGCAGAACACCAGAATTTGAATTTGCTGGATACAGGGCACCATATTTTAACACAAGAGTGCATAAAGTTTCAGTGATACGGCCTGCTGCCCCTGACAGTAAAACATCTAGTTACCTGGATATTCAGAAGACAGACAAAACACTGGCGTGTGGGCAGGAAGTGTCAATCACCGTCCAGTATGTCATCGTAGGAGAAACCGCCTCTAGTGATGCTGTTGATGTCATCTACCTGGTGAGTAAATCAAGGGCTGCGTTCCAATACTTTAGAAACAGAGTAGTTATCCCTTGTTTCCTTGATCCCAGATCTATAAATGATTGGATATGTAAAATTAAAGTTACTATATTACATACTTATTATTTGCCAACAAACCAATACTCATAAATTCCATCCTGATTTAAATTTCCTTTGTCTCCCAGGTCTTATCCAGAGGGGCGATAGTTGATCATGGATACAGGAAGGTTATTGTGCAGGACGGTTCTGGTGAGTGAGGGTGATTTACTTTATTATGGTCATGTAACGTGCTCTAAGGTGCTTTACTATAATGCCATGCTCTTGCATTGCAGTAACTGAGGGTGAAGTCACCTTAGAGCTGGTAGTGGTTCCAGAGATGGCACCGATGGTACAGGTCCTTGTGTATAGTATGCTACCCAGTAGGACTGTCATCGCCCACAGCATGAACTTCCCCACTGAGAAATGCTTCAGAAACAAGGTGTGTGGCTTCCAATGAATGTTAGGTCAATGTACCTACAAACATCAACTTAGATATTATGTTCTGTATTATTCAAGCTGCTACTGTGTGCTTTCTACATCCACTAAACCGGATGTGTCCTGTGTGCCAGGTGTCAGTGGAGTTCTCTCCCTCCAATGCAGTTCCAGGGGAGAAGAACACCATGCAGCTCTCTGCCCTGCCTGGTTCCCTCTGTGGCCTCAGTGCTGTGGACAAGAGTGTTCACGTCATGAAGCCTGGAAAGAGACTGGATGCTGTCAAGGTAATGGATCTCTGAGGATAAATAGCGTAAGACTGTTAGTCAGCAAAAACCAGCCAACTGGACACATTTCTAAAGAGGCTATTTGAAAAATCCACCGTTCGCAAATCAACTGTCTTTTTCACAATAAACCTTTATTCTATAAACCATTACAGATTTTTAATCTTCTACCAGTCACAGAGGCAAATTCTTTTGAGTATGATCTTGAAGATCCCTCAAATTGTTTGCATGTACGACAGAGAAGATATATATTGCCCCACCCAAGACCTAATAAGGAGAAAAACTTGGCTTATGAAGTTTTTAAGGTACATTGTGGCATGTTTTGACTCAATGAAAACAATCTTGTGGCATTACACAAACAGAATGAATTATTGTTCTTCTCTGAGTAGAGTATAATTACAATAGTTTTTTCTCTGTTTTGTTTCTAGAAATTGGGACTGAAGTTGGCAACAAATCTTGTTGACCGAGTCCCTAAGTGCTTGAAGTTCCAGGGATTAAAATATTATCCCTCCCCAGGTAAGACTCTGTTTGTTATTGTTTTTGCCTGAAGTATGACCAAAATACATTGATTGATTTATAACAATATAGTTCACGTTTTTGTTTTCCTGTATTTTTAGTTGTTACCTACAGAACATTTGACAGCCTTCCCAGGATTGCATTTTTAAAGATGCCCACGCAGATAGTTAAGACAGTACGGACCTTCTTCCCTGAGACGTGGATATGGGACCTTGTGGACGTAGGGTAAGTACATGGCAAGGCTGGCTCATGCTACAACTAAAAGCACCAAAACATGATGCATTACATTGGTCTTTCTAAGTAAATGTGTGACCTCTGACCTCCGTCCTACAGGGAGTCTGGATCAGCAGACGTGTCCCTGACAGTCCCAGACACCATCACCACCTGGGAGACAGAGGCCTTCTGCCTGGCCCCCGGTGGGTTTGGTCTGGCTCCCCCAGTGGAGCTCACTGTCTTCCAGCCCTTCTTCCTGGAGCTCACCC
>JACXGJ010004900.1:0-42422 GCA_016801105.1 Esox niger
ATACCAGTCCTACAGGGAGGTCAGGACACATTGGGTTTGTTGGTGTTATACCAGTCCTACAGGGAGGTCAGGACACATTGGGTTTGTTGGTGTTATACCAGTCCTACAGGGAGGTCAGGACACATTGGGTTTGTTGGTGTTATACCAGTCCTACAGGGAGGTCAGGACACATTGGGTTTGTTGGTGTTATACCAGTCTTACAGGGAGGTCAGAACACATTAGTCAACCAAATAGAGGAGTTCTCTCTTAAAGATGGAGTCTGAGACTTATGTGATTACCAACATTTCTTTTTTTTCTTCAAACCTCCCATTTTGGTCTGAGTGAATAATATTGTTTATATGCCCATAATCTATAAGTAGTCAGTATCATACCTCTGTTAGCCATTACATTTTAAGTTTGAAAGTTATGATGACATGGGGCACAACTCAACACACACATTAAAAAGTGCACAATTTTCAAAAATATATTTTCTAACACTAATTCAATTGCTCTGACCTGCAAAAAGGAAAGCTTCGCTAGGAAGTCTGTGACGTAGCTGGCTTGAGGCTTGGGTAGGAGCGCTTGGCCCATTTCTCTGGCAATTTGCCAACTATAAGGCTGCCTGACAGTGCCTCCAGCTCAGAATCCATCACCACCAGGCCTTTGATGGCCTTCAGCAGGTTCTGCAAACTCACACGGATTGTAACTGCCAATCTGGAGGACAAGACAGTGATTTGATCCTTACACTGAATTACAGTGCATAGAGAATACATTTTTGTGAGATTAGGTTATTTACACTGAGAATGTTTTTATGTATAATGAGATGGCGTACGTATTGTAGCGCTCCATCTCCTGCACCAGAACAGTGTTCATGCTCTCCTCATACAGAACTGGGTACTTCACTAGAGCTGCCTCTATGTCAAAGTTAGCTGGAAGCTACAAGAATCAGAAAAGAGATGCAACTTAAAATGGAAGTAACACCAACATTTGGAAAGATTTTCAGCAGCATTAAGGATGTAGGATTGGTTTAGCTTTACTTTTGTGAGGATATCATTGGCTATGTCAAAGAGGGTGTGGTCTCCCCCGGAGCTAGCCCCTCCCTTGATTCCTCCTCCCTGGGTGAGTAGCAGGGAATCAAACAGCAGCTTGGTCTGTTGGAGGTCCTTGGAGATATCCACGTTCTCATGCATCCCAAACACTTCTGGGTACTGGAGGAATGGAAGGCTCTGGACCACAAATACAGAAGATGGAAAACATAATGGAAAGCATGAATAAACGCCACACGGCATCCCACAAGCTTCCATTTGGGTCCAATACACAATTGTAGATGTTAAACTTGGTCAAGTTAACAGCTAATAAAATGGCATTCATTTTCTTGATTATTTTGACAATAAACAACTGCACATTTCTGTTTCATCTACTGAGCCATTCATTTTACTAACTGATTGTTTGTTTGATAAGCTGCAAACACCTGTCTGATGAGCATTTATCTGGCTCTTACCCGTATGAACTCGACATAGTCCTCATAGATGGACTTGGGCGGAGCATAGTACTTTCCGCTGGGGGAGAAGGTGTAGCGGGGGTTCTCAATGATGTCCTTGTTGTAGAAGTCAGCCAGAATGGTCATCAGGAGCCTCCTGTCCCAATCATCTGTCACACGGCCCCCATAGTTGCACTCCCCTGTCAGGTAGGTGATGGCCTCAAACGGCACCTGATCATACTCATTTACAAACAACTGAGGAGGACAGACAAGCCACATTGCGATGAGCAAATCTGGTTCCCATGTCTTTATTTTCCACTTCCATGCTTGGGAAAAACAATTGAAAGCAACAGACTCATTTAGAGGTGAACATCAACCTTGAGTTCCTGACTGTATTACTACCTGTAGTTGTCTGATGCTGATGCGCAGGTCAGACTCATTGAACCCATAAGGGATGTTCCAGCCCAGAGGACCAAATTTCTTCCTCTCCTGAACCAGAGCATGGAAGAAGCAAACTCCATACAAGAGCTTCTCCCACACCTTTGTACAATTGGGGGAACAATAAGTCAGTTGATTGTGTGTGCGTGTGAGGGTGTGTATGTGTGTAAACCATATCACCAATCTTTACCAGTTCTTTTCCCGTGCAGCCGTTGAAGAAGTCCGGGTCAGAGACAGGGTCTGACAGGTAGGACTGAAGCATGTTGAGTCTGAGACCTGTGGGCGGTTCGTTGGTCATCTTCACCCCGTTCTGCAGGATGGTCACTGGGAACTGACATAAGGAAGGACATAACGGAGGCTTACTATTCTATTGTCTACTGTTTCACTAGGCTAGAGACAGTCTTTTGCCCTACCTTGGGTGAGGGGTAACTGGTTAGCCACAATCTGAAATCTGGGTGACAGGTCGCTGGGCTGAAGTCCTCGCAGATCTTCTCCAGGGTGGACATCCAGGAGACGGCCAGGTGGCAGTTCTGCAGGCACACCCAGGTGCCATCCTTCATTGCCATGTGGATCATCTTGGCAGCGATGGGGCCCTGGCCCTGACCAAGGGAGATGGACTGGAACTTAGTGCCGCCCATGTTCTTGTCGTTGGCAAACTTTAGCAGGCCTGAAGGTGGGGAGCGGGGTGAGGCATTAAATCTTTTTGTAAGAGCCATTGTCTTTTTCAAACTAAAGCAGTAACAAATGTAAGGTAGTGCTTACTGGCCATTGGGTCTGCTCCAGGAGATAGCACAAACACCAGAGGGATGGTGGAGTTGGAGTCTGTGTAACTCTTACTTAGGTCAAAGGGAGGCGGCTCTACAAACTTCTTCCCCAGTTTGACAGTCACATAGTTAGTTATAGCTGGCACAATCTGTAGAAATGGGAAGTAACAAAAGCATAATCGTATATGTACTTTATGGGAGTATACACACTATGTCTTCATTTAGAATCCTATGTATTGATTGCCTCTGATTAACTGGGGATCTGTCATTGTCCTTGCATAATGTATGTGCATGCTTTTTCAAAGTTAGACATGTTCATTGTTGCCTTGTTTTAGATTGTATTCTCTGCAATGACTTTAGTTAAACAGCTGCAGTACATCTATGGAACAGATTATTTCTCTTTCCCAACCTTGTCCGGCCTGAGACAGCGATAGATGATCATCTTCTGTAGGTCATTGAGGCTGTCACACCAGGGCCTAGGCAACTTGGTATTATAGGGCTCTTTGCTATCATAAATTGCCAAGAACCTCTCCGAGTCCTTGATGAAGCTCTCACTATAGGAATAACAGAGATATTACATATAGATGTAAGAAAAAGTAGACTGCGTGGAATTATCATAGTCACTGATAAAGGCATCCTAACTTAACAAATCACACACAAAAAAATACACTTTGAAACCATTTTTGTAATTAAAATAAACAGAATAGCAATTTCCTTATGTGGAAAAATGTAGTAAACCCGTCCTTAACCATCGCTTAAAAGTGCTAAAATCAGAATCAGGTGAACCATAACAGATGAAAATGATTAGAGAGCAATTTGTGACAGAGGGTCCTGCCTTCCATCAAGATTCGAAACGTATTCTGATCTGAATCTTAATCTGTGTGGTTACATAACCAGATCAAAATACCTATCTGAGGCCCATACTCAAGCCCATGAATCTGTAAGGTTTATGCAGCTATTTCCAAGAAACTCAAAGAATATAATTCCACTGTCCTCGAACATGACAGAGTTGAAGAAGTACGGAAAAGAACAGTGGGCAAAAAGTCATCCTAGTCGATATAAAAGCACTTACGGTTAAAAGAAAGTGCTACATTAAGACATTCCAGACAAAGGGTTGGTGGATTGACTTCCTGTCTGTAGGGCCCTGTCCTGGGTAGGGCCACAGTGTCACTGGACCCAACGTCTCATCCCCAAGGTTTTACACAGCTATATTAATGTGCCTGTGGGAGTATGGTCAGTTCTCCTTGTAAACCTAAGGAATGCACTCTCTAAATGTTCTTGTCTCCTGCTTCGTTCAAACTTAGGACGGCATGAGGTCTTGGCCCACACCTCCTGAGTGCCAGGCTCTAAAGACTTGTTGCTGCCACTGTCCGAAATCCTCCGGGCTTTGTTGCAGATCAGGACAATGCCTGACGATTCCAGCTATCAGTCTGATAACCACCCCCCCATCCACCCAGTTGTCCCTATGGTCATGCTTCTGATTTGGATGAGGTTTCATAGACTCTGGACACAACACAAATGCATTTACTAATTACTGAAACATGTACTCTTAAAATATTCACTCAGCACAGCCAGAAGAGGACTGGTCACCCCTCCAAGACTGGTTCCTCTAGGTTTCCCTCTTATGGAGTTTTTCCTAGCCCCTGTGCTTCAACATTGGTGTTACTTGCTCCTTGGGGTTTCAGGGTGGGAGTTTTATAAAAGCACTTTGCAACATCTGCTGATGTAAAAAGGGCTTTATAAATACATTTGATTGATTGATTGAAAGACCAGCTATTGGTGTATTCATTCATTTTGCACCAGATTCTTTTTATGAATTAATGATTGATCCTTTGATATCGTTAGCAAGACTATATATCCTATATTTGTCTACAATGTTTAAGTGAATGTCCAAATATATAAAATAAAATTCTACTTTCAAAGGGGTATACTTTCCATAAGACTGTATTTAGGTATTAGCATTAAAAACAGGATATACCCCTAAAAACCCCTAAAAACAGAACCCAATAGTTTATAGCTAATACCTGAGTCCCTGGAGACCGGGCAGATGGCTGGCCCTGCAGATCTCATCCCAGCTCTTGTCCTGCAGCCAAGTAGGGTCTGGGTTGGGGACATTGTTCTGCAACCCCACCCCTCCAGTCAGCAGGAACATAAAGTCACCATACTCTATCTCCCTTTTTGCTCTGGGGATGAACACCGAACACTCATCAAACACAATCAGACAACACACTTCATCTGAAATAATGCATGAAAAACACTGTTAAAATATTAATTTGTAATTTAGAATTAATCTTAAATTAGACCTACAGTAGGAGGTTGGAGCAGAGTAGGAAGGAGAAGAGCAGTTTGTCCTTCTCAAACAGGGAGCGACAGACATTGCAGTACAGGTTGTAGGTGAAGTGGTCAATGAGGTACCTCAGTCTCTTCTCTAGGATCTTGGACTTGTTACTGAATCACATTTTTAGTGGGACTTGGTCAAACAGAAAATCATGTTTATTGTCTAGTGGGTCAATGAGGTCTAAAATCTGGGTAGTAGCACAATTCTCACCTGTCCTGTATGGAGTTTAGGTAGAGGTTAACAAACCAGCTCAGGGAGTACTGATACATAGGATCGATGTTTGCCAGGTCTGCAATGCTGAAGAACAGAATGGAGGAGTGCTTGGCAATGACCCTGTAGCCCTCTCTTGACTCTGCAATCTTTATCTCTGTCTTTTCTGCAATCTAATGGTTGGGATATAGAGTACAAGTAAGTTAAAGACAATCTGACTCCAGTATTTTGATGAATCCTTCTAGAGTAATCCACACCTGCTGTTTCTTGGAGATCTCGTTTGACAAGATTTTGGCAGAGTCAAGGACCTGAATGGCACTTTCATCCTCCAAGATGTTTCCCTCAGACGATGACAGCGTCTCCAGGATCTTGTCCTCGATTTCCTTTAAGACCTTCTTATTTGATGCAGACTGCAGGATTAGGGCGTTCCTCTCTTCCTCCAGTTCCGGCCTGCAGAAAGTTGAGGACAGTGTGTTTCATTTGTTCTTGTACGTGGGTAGATCAGCATTTACAGATACAAATTCGATAAAACATTTTACTGCACAATTTGTACACTCTAAATTGTTACCTTTCATCACATACAGTAACAGTACGATTGCTCAAAATAAAAAAATCTAGGCTTTTTCATGAATGGCCTGTGATGTACCTAGCATACAGTTAAGAGTTGGTGTTCTAACTTAATTACTGGAAAAACTATCTAATATGAAAATTGACCGATGAGTGCAATATAGCATGTAGCAATGCTGTAGTTATCCTCCACCAACCTCTCCTTGGCGACCGCAATGCCGAGCAGCTGGTCCTCAAGGCCTTCAGGGGTGATCATGAAGTTGAGCAGGGACACCTTGGTAGCCAGCTCCGGAAGGTAATGGGGATTCCGCAGCTTGGTAGTAATGTAGAACTGGAAGTCGCAGGAGTACTCAATCACACTCTCCCCGAGCCTGATGCAATCCATGCCCCCTGGGTGACACAAACACTTGTGGATTAAACAACAGAACATCACAATAAATGCTTTTGTGTGCCAGTACTTTCACTGGAGCATCACGCTTTGTCTGGAACCTTGTTTGAAGGTCTGTTTGAGCAGCAGGGGCTCCAGCGATGGGTCCAGCTCCTCCCCTACGTTCTCCAGCAGCAGAGGGGTACCGAACTGGATGCAGTTCTCAAGCGTTCTCATGTAGTCCCCGTCTGTCAGCTTGATCACGCTCAGGTTGTTGTCTTTCTCTGTGTTCTTCACCCACTTGTTGGCCTGGCCCTGTGGGTCGATCATCAGTGGCCATCGGCGGGAGTTGCTGACGATGACCCCGTTGTCTATGGAAAAGCTGTCGGTTGGCAGGCCGGCAATATTCCATGCCCGGATCTTTATAGGGTCTCCCAGAGTTTTACTCAGGGAGAAATCATCTGATGATGGAATATTCTTAGACTGGGGGGGGGGTAGGAATACATTATGAGATTGAAATTTGGGACAATGAGCCGTTGTTGAGCTGGGGTAGGGTTGTATATGCCTGTACCTTGCAGAGCTTGGTCCATATCTTAGCGCAATTCTGTCTGAAGCCGGCCGTGAAGGCTCCCAGGTAGGCGATGACCCCGGCTGAGATCAGCACGTCACCGGTCAGGTTGTCATAGATGTTTTGTAGGTCATCTGCTGCCTTGGACCACCTGCATGGAGAAAGCACACACAAACCCTCAGCACGTAGCAAGCTCTTCAGGTCCCACAGTTACTAACCACTGGAAGCATACGTCAATCCAATCATTAATGTCTTTTATCTGCATGCACCTGGTCTTTTCACCACCGAGGCCTCCGATGAGTTTCTCGGCTCTCTCCAGTTTGCAGGCGCATAGGTCCACCTGGAATTCCAACTGGGCCTTCTCCTTTGTCTTCTCCTCAAAGGTCTGCTGCAGCAGGGCCAGGCGGTCCTCCACCTCCTTCAGCTCAGCTCTCTTCTCATCCAGCAGGGCCATGGTGGTTGCCAGAGACCGTTGAGCCTCGTTCAGGCTGGCTTTCTTAGGGGCCACTACTTTTGCCACTCTGTCATAAATCTCCATGGCGGTGACCCATCTGCAGAGGCCCTCGGCAGCGGAAGAAGCCTTAGCCACCTTGGCTGGGTCAAAGTCAGGGTTGGTCATGTACTCACTGCGGATTTTCTGCATCACATGGACCTAGTCAGTAAAAGGAAAGAGAGTTATGGGAAATGTACTGTACGTAAATTTATATTGATATTTGCCATTCAACAATTCCGTTTTTATCACCACTTGAACTTACAGGGATCTTGTCCTTGTCATACTCTTTCAGGTCTCGTAGGAAATTCATGTCTCCAAGTAGCTTCTTGCTCGGTCCCCAGTAGTCCAGAATCTTTCCAAAAAGGTAAGACAGCATGACTAAACATATAACCCATTTAGTAGTTTTTTTTAAGAGTTAGACCAGGTCTCTAACCTTCTGTCCAGTCCCAGCAGGATCAGCAATCTTATCCGGTTTCAGCTCCTTCATCACACACACGGCCGCCATCACCAGCTTCACCCCTGAAGGAGGGCTCTTCATCGATTTCACAATGGTCACATCAGCAGGCTAAGACATCAGAGATCACATTAGGTATCTGCACAATTGTTTGCTTTGGGAAGGACTAAAACCAATGTCCTTTATTTTACTTAGCAGGCAGCACTGATCCCTGCTTGATCCGAATTCCCCTGGTGTTTGATCCGAATTCCCCTGGTGTTTGATCCGAATTCCCCTGGTGTTTGATCCAAATTCCCCTGGTGTTTGATCCAAATTCCCCTGGTGTTTGATCCAAATTCCCCTGGTGTTTGATCCAAATTCCCCTGGTGTTTGATCCAAATTCCCCTGGTGTTTGATCCAAATTCCCCTGGTGTTTGATCCAAATTCCCCTGGTGTTTGATCCAAATTCCCCTGGTGTTTGATCAAAATCCCCCTGGTGTTTGATCAGAATCCCCCTGGTGCTTACTGTACCTTAAGGGTGTCCAGGGCTGCAAGGGCCATCTCCAGGGCAGGTATGGCCTCAGCCAGGTCGTTCTCACACTCGGTTTTCAGGGCCTGGGCCTCATTGGCTTTCAGGGTGGCAGCCTCCTCATCCACACGCACCACCTTGCTCTTGGCCTCCACCTGCACCGACTCAACTTCTAACACCTTCATCATCTTAGTGTTGTCTATCTTGGCCTGCTCCAGTTTAGGCTGCAAGTCCACCAGCTCCTTCTTCATCTCACTCACCTACTCAACAGATCATCCTCATGAGTGCCCATGCAAAAGCTCAACAATGTGATGTCATGTGAAGGGATGAAAGCACATAAATGGTTTATGAACACAACCGTACGTAACCAGACAACAATCCATGACATATATAATCTACAAAGATCAAAACAAGCAGCTCAAATGCACCTGAGACTCAGCAAAGGCCAGTTTGTCCAGGCCATTTGTGTATCTCTTTTTAGCCTTCATGACTGTGTCTCTCTTCTGGCTAAGCAGCTGACGGAAGGTAGCTATCAGCTCCAGATAGGAGGTTGGCGTCACGTAATTATGGCGACCCAGCTCCGACAGGAACCTGTGAACCACAACACCTTCTAAGATCATCACCTATCCTGCAACACATGTATAAAAGCAGTCTCTAATTCTAGTCAACGTTTTTATAGGTGAAATTGAATTTTTTTATAGTTAGTGTGAGTGTGGCAAGATATAATAAAATGTGATATTATTAAAGTCAGATGTAATGCAAAGGTTTTGTATACTTTTGTGAGAGCTGGATGGCAGATGTGTGGAAGGTCTTGCAGATGGGCATGACCTCCTGCCTCTCATGCTCACTCATTTCCAGTGACTCCAGGAACTTGTTCGCCACGCGTTCCAGGGCCTCTTCTGGCCAGGGCTTGGATGTACATTTTGGAGAGGATAACAGATACGAATTACCAAATTAATGTTAATGTTTCATTATATACGATCTATGAAGTAACCAATGCAAGAAGTTTTGCATTGCGAGTACCTGGAACCAGTCGATGGTGCAGCAGTTGATGAGAGAGGGGAATTGGCGTAATCGGTTGCGGAAAGCCTCTCCTATGGGGCTGAAGGCAACTATAACGTGCAGGTTCTCCCTGCATCGCGTCACAAAAAAGGCAAACAAGGCCAGAGCGCTGAACTCCGTGCTCTTATTTCCAGCCTGGGCAATAGGACGCACCGCCTGAATAGAAGAGGGCAATCATTTTTCTTATGGTTCACATCACTGTGTATGCTTCTGCTTTGACCTGGGGAAAGGTCAACTTTATACAGTAACCCCAGTTATAAAGGAACTCTAGTGAAAACATCACTTTTAAAATGTTATATTATGTTAAATGTTTTGCCTTTGTATTTGTGGACAAATAATAAAATTGATCAAGTTAAAATACATTTTCTAATCAGATACCAAAAGATGGCCAAACAGTGATCTACTGAAATAAATAACTTAAAAACCGGTATACGCTCACACAATTCTTCTGTTCTCAGGCCAGCATCATTTGTACAAAGAAAAGAGACACTACTTTTTGACATAGTTTAAGTGAAAAAAACTCTAAGTAATAAACTCATGTTATTCGTTCAACATTCCCCAATCCCAGCCTTAATTCAATGAGCTAAAGCCCATTATCCCTATGACTGGTCTGCAAAACCTACTTCCACGATTTCCTGCTTCTCGTCCATGGCAAACAAATTGGGCACCTCTCCAGTGTTCAGAACACTGTCCACATCCTGTAAGAAGGCTTCATCTTTGATCTGAGCATCAGTTAGCAGGAACACTGTCTTCTGACCCTTCACCCCTGCACTTTTCAGCAACAGCTGCTCCATGGGGAAGAAAGCAAAGGGTAAGACAACAAATACAAAATCTATAACCCTCTTGTGCGAGCCCCTAAATTCTTAAATTCTCGCTGTAGCCAGTTTGTTAGGTAGACCACACCATCTAGGAAATTAGAATGCTCCTACAGACTTGGCCATGGCTTGCTATATAAAGCCAGAAGGCAGGTATTGATGCATACGAATTCAGTGAAGGTAATTAACTGTTTGAATTTGCAAAATGATGTAATTAAGTGTTTTTGAGGGAGGTGTAATCATTTGTGCTAGGCGTGCCTGTTCTAATATTTCTCAGAAATGAACACTTTTTTTGTTAGGGAGTCATGGTTGGAAACCCTAATCCTAACCTTAAGCACACTGGAAGTATTAGCTAACATTAAACGTTTTTGTGATCTAACCTTACCGCTGACTTTAAATTTAACGTTAACCACAATGGAAGCGTTATACAACCTCCTATTGGCTGAAAACAAAGTGGACACATGATAACCAACACTCAACCATTGAGATTTTTTTTAGCTGCCCTAAATAATTAAGGCTTTTTGGGGGGCAAAACACTCCGAACCGGGACCAGGTGGGTGTACTTAATAAACTGACCACTGAGTATATACTGTAGTGCCAGATGCCACAGTAGTGCAACATGTTCTGTAATAGTTTAACTTCATGAGTTCTCACTCTGAAATCTCACCTTTAGGTCATCCCTCCAATCGTTCAGGCCGTAACTCTTGGAGATCTCTGGCTGGAACAGGGTCATCTTGGCCATGGATGTGGCAAGGCGGGTGATGGACTGGCGCCCACTGCCCCCCACCCCCACCAGAAGGGCATTGCCCCCAGGCTGTTTCAGAACACGGCTAATACGAGACAGGTGCTCCAGCACGTAGCTAAACCAAAATGGACATCAGAGTCAGATTTACAGTGTAGCTTAATTCATACTGCCCCCACCAAAACTCTGGAGCTTGATGTAAAGTGCCCTTTACCGAAAGATGACGAGGTCCATGCGGTTCTTGTGGGTCTGGTTGTACTCATCCAGGCAGAGCTCCACCACTTGGCTGAAGCTCTCCATGGAGGGCACTTCAGCGTACAGACGATCGTTGTCTTCAAGGTCAGGGTTCATGTAGTCCCCAAACAACAGGTTACGCATGTCCTCCTCACGGGGCTGGCAAACACAGCGGAACTTCCATCACCAGAACTATATAACAGGACAGTTGTAATCTGTTTAGCTGTCCTTGTAAGCAACCTCCCATCCTATACATACCGCCGTCTGGTCCTCAGCCTTCAGGTGGTCAAACACCTGGTCGAAGCTTTCCCTGAAGTGGTCCCTGACCATGTCCTTCACAAGAAGGTAAAGCCAGGCGCGGTCCTTGTCGTCCACCAGGCGATCGTAGTAGACACGGAACACCTCGTGGACAAAGAGGCGGACCATGGTGTGTTTATTCTCCAGGGACTCCTTCTTCAGAAGCAAGCAGCCCTGAATTACACGGCTGAAGTCCCGCAGGTTGAACGTGTAATGGGATTTGGCTGGCGTGGGAAGCAGATTCCTCATGGCCTTCTTGTAGATCTTTTGAGAAGATACAGGTGAAGCATTAGGAAACAGAGAAGTAAACAGAGAAGTGACATAACAATTTTACGTGGCTTCAATATACAATCTGAACTTGTTTGAAGAATATCAATTACACTGTTTTTCATTGTTTATAAGAATCCAGTATGGGTTGTGGTCTACAGTTGCTGGTCATATAGTTAGAATATCATCAAAAAGTTTATTTATTTCAGTAATTCCATTCAAAAAGTGAAACTTGCATAATGTATACAGTCATTCCACACAGACTGATATATTTCAAGTGTTCATTCCTTTAAATTTTGATGATTATAACTGACAACTAATAAATTTAAACAAATCAGTATCTCAGAAAATGTGTTCCTCAAACACGGCAAGTGGAATTTAGACAAAAAGGCTCTATTTTTGTCTCATCAGACCACATGACCTCTGGATCATCCAGATGGTCACTGGCAAACTTCAGACGGGCCTGGACATGTGCTGGCTTGAGCAGGGGGACCTTGCGTGTGCTGCAGGATTTTAATCCATGACGGCGTAGTGTGTTACTAATGGTTTTCTTTGAGACTGTGGTCCCAGCTCTCTTCAGGCCATTGACCAGGTCCTGCCACGTAGTTCTGGGCTGATCCCTCACCTTCCTCATGATCATTGATGCCCCACGAGGGGAGATCTTGCATGTAGCCCCAGAGCGAGGGAGATTGACGGTCATCTTGAACGTCTTCCATTTTCTAATAATTGCGCCAACAGTTGTTGTCTTCTCACCAAGCTGCTTGCCTATTTTCCTGTAGCTCATCCCAGCCTTGTGCTGGTCTACAATTTTATCCCTGATGTCCTTACAGAGCTCTCTGGTCTTGGCCATTGTGGAGAGGTTGGAGTCTGTTTGATTGAGTGTGTGGACAAGTGTCTTTTATACAGGTAACAAGTTCAAAAAGTTGCAGTTAATACAGGTTATGAGTGGAGAACAAGAGGGCTTCTTAAAGAAAAGCTAACAGCTGAGCTCAAGAGTGTGAAGGCAGCAGGAACCAGTGGTCTTCTGTGGAAGATGGCAGATGTGACCAAAGGTGCTGAAGAGAGTTGGGAGGAGGCTGCAGGCCTTGTCTTCCTGGCTTTCTGTTGTTGGGTCTGACTGGCTGCTCCCAATCAGTGTCACCCAACTACTTCAGGTACATAGAAAGTCATTTATCAGGAAGAGCTATATAAACAGCTAATTATCTTGTCACAACATCACATGTTCATTTTAAGCTGGACTAGGGAACATGAATGAAAAGATGGCTAAAACAGCTTAAGTTTCAAAGACACTGTCTTTAGATTCACTGAGGTTGCCCTCTTCGCTGAAATGTACATCCTCAGAGTCGCCGGTGAATTTTAAACAGCTGAACCAAATTTAGGGGCTAGTTTACAGAATAGGGTCTTGGTTAACTAACTGCCTGATTTCCCTCTTCTCCCCCTCTCATCTTATGACATCTTATGACCCAGCCCAACCAGCCAGTCATCATGGAATTACATTAGAGGTCCTGACTGAGAGGGAACAGAGGCAGAGAAGACCATCTGAACGTCCTCCGTTTTTCCTCTTCTCACTCACTTCTCTCTCAATCCCTACTTTCTGAATCACGCTGACATTCACACATGCACAGAACGTCTCTGGTCCTTCGTTTAGGAGTTTGACAACCCATTTCTTTTTTGTAAGAACAGAATCTGTCAGAACTGAGTTTTCAGTGACCATGCATGACCCAATGGGAACAAAGGCCGTACCAACTGCTTCCCAGTAGGGGGAGAACATCTCCCACTAACACTAGTCATCAGCCCATTAGTGGACAGCCAGTTACGTCTTCTGTTCTCTATATTTGCTCTTCCAAAAACATATCCAGATGTTGGATATATTCATATACATACACACCCACACATTTGTTTTTCTACTACGAAATCCAAACAAAACCGTAACCTCAAAAACCTAACCATTATTACCCAATAATAACCTCCTAATTATTACCCTAAACTTAACACCTGTCAATTAAAGCTTCTTGGCAATGTGAGTTCAGGCCAAATGTCCTTACTTAACAGAATTTTCCTAGTTTTACTATTGTAATGGTCCTCACTAAGGATCATATGTTGGGTGTACAGTATTCTGGCTCCTATAACACACTCCTTTTTACTTGTGTTTCACCATAATCTTTTAATAGCAGCCTACAGATCCACATAAAACAGAGGATGTCATTGGAAGCAAGGCCGTTATGGGAGACACTTCCATCTACAGACTCTGTTCTGCTGCCAATGTGTTATGGCATTCTGATACAGGAACAAAGAAACATATACGGGCTATAATTATCATTGTAGCTTTGATGAGAAGGATTGTGCTGGCGTGTGTTTGTGTTCGTTGGTGTCTGTGTGTGATTCACGGCCAACATTCTACAGTGAGAAGCATTGTATGTGAGAAGTCAACATGAATTCTGAACAGTAAAACTTAATCTCTTTACATTCAAGACAGTCAGACTTGGTGCCCCTAGATGAAATATGTTATACTGCTTGATCACTCGCTAATCTTCGCAAAATGTCTTATCTACTCAGAGGCCCTGGGTTACAAACACTTAGGAGCACAGGTGGCCTGTGATATAAACAGAGAGATGGAGGAGAAAGGCACTGATTGTTGTTGTATCAGACTGCTTCTATTGCAGAGAATGGTCTATAGAACCACAATGCTACCATGCAAACTAAACATACAAACCAAAAATACAAACTACCTTGGGAACTACCATACAAACCTCCACACAAACCAAACATACAACAAACTACCAAACAAAACAAAAATACATACTACCATGCATACAACCATTTAAACTACCATATTCTACCATTGAAACTACCATATACTACCATGCATACAACCATTGAAACTACCATATTCTACCATTGAAACTACCATATACTATCATGCAAACTACCATTGAAACTACCATATACTACCATGCAAACTACCATTGAAACAACCATATACTACCATTGAAACTACCATATACTACCATGCAAAGAACCATTGAAACTACCATATACTACCATGCAAAATACCATTGAAACAACCATATACAGCTCTGGAAAATTAAATAAATTAAAAGACCACCGCAAAATGATCAGTTTCTCTGGTGTTTAAGTCAAATGAAAATTTTTGTTTTATTCTATAAACTACTGACAACATTACACCCACACTCCAAATAAAAACAGTCATTTAGTGTGTTAATTTGTAGAAAATGACAACTGGTCAAAATAACCAAAATAAAGATTCATTGTTTTCAGACCGCAAATAATGCAAATAAAACAAATTCATATTAATTTTTCAGCAACAAAATACTAATGTTTTAACTTAGGACCTGTTCAGAAATCAATATTTGGTGGAATAACCCAGATTTATTATCACAGCTTTCATGTGTCTTGGCATGCTCTCCACCAGTCTGTCACATTGCTATTGGGTGACTTTATGCCATTCCTGGCAAAAAAA
Source organism: Esox niger (assembly GCA_016801105.1). Taxonomy (NCBI): domain Eukaryota; kingdom Metazoa; phylum Chordata; class Actinopteri; order Esociformes; family Esocidae; genus Esox; species Esox niger. Next base: position 15,065 of record JACXGJ010004900.1, read on the forward strand.
TCAAGTAGCTTGGCTTTGTTTGATGGCTTTTTTCCATCCATCTTCCTCTTGATTCAATGGGGTTCAGGTCTGGAGATTGGGGTGGCCATGATAGGGTTTTGATCTTGTTGTCCTCCGTCCACACCTTGATTGACCTGTCTGTGTGGCATGGAGCATTTTTTTGCTGGAAAACCCAATTCTCAGAGTTTGGGAACACTGTCAGAGCAGAAAGAAGCAGGTGTTCTTTCAGGATAGCCTTGTAATTGGCTTGATTCATGTGTCCTTCAAAAAGACAAATCTTCTGATTCCAGCCTTGCTGAAGCATCACAAGATCATCACCGATCCTCCGCCAAATTTCACAGTGGGTGCGAAACACTGTGGCTTGGAGGCCTCTCTAGGTCTTCGTCTAACCATTAGACAACAAGTGTTGGGCAAAGTTGAACATTTGACTTGTCAGAGAAAATGATCTTACTCCATTCCTCTATGGTCCAATTCTTATGGTCTTTGCAAACTCCAGCCTGGCTCTTCTTTGCTTCTCATTGATGAAGGGCTTTTTTCTAGCTTTGCACATCTTCAGCCCTGCCCCTAGAAGCCTGTTTCGAACCAACCTCACTGTGCACTTCACCCCAGCTGCTGTTTGCCATACTTTTTGTAGGTCACTTGAAGTTATCCTATGGTTGTTGAGTAACATTAGAATCAGTTGACGGTCATCTCAGTCAGTGGACAGTGGTTTTTGCCCTCGGCCAGTCTGTAGCTTTGTTGTCCCTAATGTTTATTGCTTGACCTTGTTCTTATGAACTGCTGTCTCTGACATTGTTCAGGATGGAAGCACTGTATCAGTCTGCAATTAAAGCCAGAATTAAACCCTCCTTTTCTTCACTCAAAGCTTTTATTTTCAAGTATTTTGTCATGCTGAATAGTTATTTTTTATTCAATGACATTCTTACACTGTTTTTGCCATCCAGATGGTCCTATTGCAAGAGAATTGTGATGACCACAGCAGTTGTTTTAATACTTTTCCCCGTTAAATTGGATTTGGTTCAGGTAATCACCTAATCAGCAACTCATTAAGTAAAATGAGGTGTGCCTGTGTTGGAATTTAGCAAACACTGGAATGGAATGGCTGCCATACATGTAGAGATGCTAATTTAAGAGAAATTAGGAGTGGTCTCTAATTTTTTCCAAAGCTGTACATACAGATGTGCTCAAAAGTTTGCATACTCTTAGAGAATTAGTAAATATATGTACCATTCGTAAAGAAAACATGAGTGAGCAGGCAAACCACAGGTCTTTCATATATTATGGGATTCACATTCAACTTTAGGTTAAAACAGAATGGCACTATCATAAAAAACATGGCAACAAAGAAAAACATGAACTGACCCCTATTCAAAAGTCTGCATACCCTTAGTTTTTTATAATGTGTATATGCTCCCTTTAGCATCAATGACAGTGTGCAGTCTTTTGTAATAGTTGTCTATAAGGCCCCAAATTCTTACAGGTGGTGTGGCTGCCCATTCATCTTGGCAAAATGCCTCCGGGTCATGCAAAGTCTTTGGTCATCTTGCATGAACTGCACATTTGAGATCTCCCCAAAGTGGCTCGATGATATTAAGGTCCGGAGACTGATGTCCACACCAGAACCTGCACCTTTTTCTGCTGTAACCACTGGAGGATCAACTTGGCCTTGTTCTTAGGGTCATTGTCATGCTGAAAGGTCCAAGAGTGTCCCATGCGCAGCTTTCGTGCAGAAGAATGCAAATTGTCTGCCAGTATTTTCTGATAACATGCTGCATTCATCTTACCATACATTTTCATGTGAGATTTCGCGGTATTTTGTAACCAGGCTTTTTTGTGGCATTGGCGCAGTAAAGGTTTCTTCCTGGCAACTCAACCATGCAGCAAATTTTTCTTCAAGTATTGTCGTATTGTACTCCTTGAAACAACCACACCGTCATCTTCCAGAGCTGTCTGTATTTCTCCTGAGATTACCTGTGAGTTTAACTTTGTATCCCAAACAATTCCTCTGTGGCAGTTATGACTGAAATCTTTCTTCATCTTCCTGATCTTGGCTTGGTATCAAGAGATCCTTGAATTTTCCACTTCTAAATAAGTGACTGAACAGCACTGACTGGCATTTGCAAGGCTTTGGATATCTGTTTATATCCTTTTCCATCTTCATAAAGTTCCATTACCTTATTATGCACGTCTATTGACAGTTATTTTCTGCCCCCCATGGGAGACCGTTCTTTTCTGCTCCCCAGTATCTAGCCTGCTCGATGCATCCACGTGAGAACTAACAAACACATTGACTATTTATACACAGACACTAATTGCAATTACAAAGTGGTGGGATATTCAGGTGTGGAAAATTCCCCTTTAATTGCCATTTGTGTGTCACCTTGTGTATCTGTAACAAGTAGCAGAAGACCATGATGGGTCCCACTCCCGTCTGCTAACAACAGGAACATGATGCTACAGCAGCAGAAGACCATGATAGGTCCCATTCCTGTCAGCTAACAACAGGAACATGAAGCTACAGCAGCAGAAGACCATGATGGGACCCACTCCCATCAGCTACCAACAGGAACATGAAGCTACAGCATCAAAAGACCATGATGGGTCTTACTCCTGTCAGCTAACAACAGGAACAGCCTGATTTGCGACATTATGATCACAAGAAGTAGAATGCTTCGATGAGCTGTGCTTTGATATCTCCATCTTCAACTATATACTGTAGAGTAGTTGCGATGAGGCAAGGCTATTACGACAAATTGTGGATGAGGAAACATTAGGAAATGTCAGTAAATATCATCCCTGGGACTCACTCACCTCCATGGTGGCTGCCACTATCTGGTTACCCACTGTGAAATAGTCTGGGGGGAACTCGTTGTTGCGGAGGTAGAAGGACACCACGCTGGAGAATATGCACACCATGGTGTTGTCACTGAATGCATTGATGCTGGTGATGTTGAAGTGCCGCAGAAAGCGAGGAGTCACCCTGTTCCTCCCGCCACCAGGGGGCCCCATGGCGGAGATCAGTTGTAGGTCCACCAGGGTTATCTTAGAGGTATCCTTCAGGTCATACCTGGGAAGACAGCAAAAGTTAGGACACCTGAAAATATATTTTTTAAGGTATTTATCTGGGCAGTAAGTGTTTATTACTGCTCATCAAAACTCTATATAATCTTGGGTTAAATACAAATAGAAAATAAAAAAATAATTAGAAAAATAATTAAGATATCTAAACAAACTGGACAAGTACAGACAAAAAATACAGTGGAAGACCACAGAAGCTGTCAGAATCTGTTGAACAATATTATAAGGTCACCTTGATGGAAGTGAAGTGCTTGCTCAGAATCTGTCAAAGTCATCTAGTATAAAACACGATTCAAACATAATAAGTCTGAAAAGAAATGGCCTTGTAGAGCCCGCTGCAGCTAAGAAACCCTTCTTGTGGAAAGACAACATGCAGTAACGACTGCAGTACTGTATTAAACATAGAGCAACAAACAGTGGCAGAAACTTCATGCCAACATATCTGAAGAATAGTCTTTTCAAAATTGATGAAAATATGAATGTTGATAGGGCATGATAATAACCCTGCATTCCAAGGGAGACCAAACAAATTAATGACTTGTTTTAAATATAAGTTTTTGTTTCTTTTCATTGTAGTAATTTAACTTTGTGTGTTGACATTGATGTTATATTGTGTTCTTTTAAACATTAACTGCTCAGATAAATAATTTAAAGTTGTCCACAGTACTGCATATATGTAGTGGTGGAGAGAGAGGCAGGCAGATTACCAGTTGCCATGGTCAAAGTATTGTCGTAGGAGCTCCACAGGAGGCTGTGCCCCAAACTGCTCCAGGGCAGGCATGTTCATGTCATCCACAAATATGACACACTTCTTCCCCATGGGGGGGCCATACACCCCCTTCCGTCTCTTATCCAACCTGGACATGATAATGTTCTACAAACAGTGCGACAATCAATCATTTATTTTAAAAGATGGGTGAAATGATAATGTGTATTCAGAACTCTGTTGTGATCAATGCTTGGAAAATAACATGTATTTTATATCTCTTCACTGTTCACCTGGCTCTGGTTGGCGCTGGTACGAGCTGAGAAGTTGATGAAGAAGGGCAGGTAACGGTCCTTGTCCAGGTTGTTCAGAAGTTTCTCCTTAACATACACTGACTTCCCCGTCCCAGTGGGCCCTACAAACAGCAACGGTCTGCACAGGCATTTTGTCAATATCCAGTTACTGACATAGCCTCGTTCTGGCACTCTAAACACACTTTTTGTATTGCTAAGTTTAATTGATAAAACTACACCATTCAATCCAACTAATCAACAAATAATGCTTATATAACATTGTAGATCCAGGCTCCATTCCAAGAAACTACAATGCAATTATATTACCACAAAAGACAACCTTATTGGTTTGAATGTATTGAGGCATGCTTACACCCCGTAGGCGATGCAGAGGTCCATGAGGTAGGTGTATCGGACTGTGTCTATGGTGGGGACGATAATATCCGTCACCTTGGTGTTCTTGTCCCCAAGATGAACATTCTTGATTGAGTCGGTCCAGGGCACCCAGCGACCTTTCCCTTTAAACTGTGAAAATTCGATATTATAAATATACAAACCTAAAAACAAGACGCTTGATAACACGATGGACCAGGTCCGTATCACCAACCTCATAATTGTAGTCGTAAACCAGACCCTTGTCATCGTGGGGGCATTCCCATTTGGAAACGGGAGACGGGATGGGGTGGCCGTCTGCCTTGCCCGAAAGGATCTCTCTGAGGTACTTGTCAAACCTTTCCCTGCTGTCCATATCACAGCTGCCTCCTACAGACCACACCAGGGAGAAGGCAAAGGCCGCCTACGACGGACAGAGGAACAGGCAGAGAGGCATAGACCAGAACTGTGTTGATTTAAGTTGCTTTAGTTCATTATGGCCATGTGCAGCAGGACCTTGACACCTGTCTTACCATAATCCAAGTCCGTATGTTTTTGTTCCCTGTGTCGTCCTTCAGAGGTTCGCTGAGAAGCATTTCAAAGAGGCGGGTCAGGGACACCACCGTGTTGCTGTTGCTGGTGGGTATAACCTCCTGAAAGACATGAAAGCCGTCAGCGCTTGCAGGGTGACAGTCAACATCAGAAATCTAACTGCAATCGGATGCGTCTGCTTTTGAGGCCCACCGTGCAGTTTCTGCGTAGCATCTTGAAGGACGGAGGAAGCAGCCAATGGAAGAGCTCCATAAGCAGGGTGATGTTTTCTGGGGCCTGCAGGGGTTCGGGCAGGGTGTTGGTCCAAGAGACCACCAGGGGCTCCCAGCCCAACTGAGATGGCTCCATGTAGATCATGCCGCACCTGCTCACTGTCGCTGGCTAAAGACACAGGGGACAGATGGGCAGAAGGAGATTAGTGCAACACTGTAGGACAAGACAAAAACTCTTCCTGCACTTGCAGGTGGGGTTTGTTGTGAACTTACAGAGGCCTGAGACAGGTCCATGGCTTCAAAGATAAGACTCATCTGATTGGACAACTGGATGATCTCTCCACTCATCAAGCACAGCTGTGTAAGAAAAGGCAATGAAATCATGAGGAAAAAACAAACAGCCAAAGGGATTTCAGCCCCTATGTATGGAATATATACATATGATTATGCTGAGGGTCTCCAGTTTACTATAATAACAAGGCATTTTGGAGGTTTGTGGTACATATAATAAGTGATCAGGTGCTCTGCAGTTCACTGTGCCTAAGAACAGCACTTAGCCGTGGTTTATTGGCCATATACTAACCCATTGTGCATTATTGCTTAAATAAACATGCTGTATACAATATAAAGCATTTATGCTTGGATTTACCCAGATCTGATACAGCAGAGGTGACAGACAGGAGAGAAAGTTGGAAAGGTTTAAATGGACCCATGTGCTCAGACCACCAGATTGCACTCCCGTCATGTCATTATATTGGACAAACTTTGTTAGGGGCAGTGTTTGTTCTATGTGTATTCTTGCCTTCTTATTGTCATCCAGCACAGTGTTCATGCTCTCGATCCACAGTGTGTCTATGGGTCCGTCAAACACCACCCACTTACGGTCTGGGCTCTCTGAAGACGCAAACTCCCGAAACGTGTTGGCTACAATTCCATCTGCCCACTGTGGGAACACGAATAGAGACATGGAACAGGAAAACAGTGGTAAACAGCAACAAACATTACAGTTCAGAGTAGCAAAAACAAACACCAAAAACAATGAAAAACATTAGCGCTGTACTTCCGCGTCTAAATAATGATGTGAGAGGAACAGGAATATGACTCTGGTGGAGGCCCACCTCGTGGGAAACTGGGTCAAACTCTCCAAAAAGCTGTCCCATGGTGATGGACTTGGGATTGACGGTGCGGAAATGGACCCTCTCTTCGTCATTGTAGCCCCTCTCGTTCATCAGGGTCAGAGTGTCAGCCAGGACGTGGAGCACCTTGGTCTTGCCGGCAAACGGCTCTCCTACCAACATAAACCTGAGATACACGCCATGAAACATTTTCTTCAAAAAAACATGCACATGATGATGATCTTCATCAACATCAGTCATGTGACATTTAGGTACTTATGAACCCAAGATTAATTTGACATTGAATTAGTAGAATATGTTTGAGACCAACATAAGTAAAAACCATATATTCAAATACCCATGACGGACTATCATCATCTCATAGGTCTGGATCATCTTCTCCTTGAAGACCCGAGTGGGCTGCACGTTGTGGCTCTTGCAGCACTCTTCTGCACACTCAAGAAACCTCTGGGTAAAGGACAATTGTTTTAATACAAAAGACTGTATCTACAAAATCTGAGTACATCTGAGACCACAGCAGGGTAAATCCTGACCTGATAGTCTGCGTCGGGGAGGGATATCCCTGGGAAGAGATCGCTGGTGATTCCATTGAAAAGGGGGATGTCATGAGAAAGAAACTTGGGCTCGTTCACATCCTTGATGGACCTCAGGAGCTGGTAGCAACAGAAACATAGAACATTCAAAGCAAGCCAATACTTTCTACTGGGTACGTTCCACACCCACTTCCGCCATATATAACGATTTCCTATACACACCAGTATGTCCTCATTCTCATCTGGAAACTTGAGTTTGAGGTTCCCCGCGGCCACCAGCACTGCCTTGACGGCCCTCATGCCGTAGTCGTAGTGGAACTGGGAGGAGAGCTGCTCTGAGCACAGCCTGTAGGTCATCACGATCTTCACAGACAGGGGCTTGGCATTGAGGAAGCCATAGGAGTACAGAGAGATCTCAGCTATCAGGGCGTAGTTGGGCACCATCATGGCCACAGTTCTGAACAACACCTGTTGTGGATGGATGGTGGGTTGGAGCACTGTTGAATAGATATAGATGCTTTTTTTATTTATCGGACAATATATCAGTCATGGCCTCTTCTTTACCTTCAGGTTGTCCGGCAGCTCGGAGCGTCCGGCATAACCTGGGTTCATGGTGATGGCCACAAAGCAGTTGGGGTTGAGCTTAAGCTCGGTGCCTTCAAAGTCAAAGTAGTCCAGTTTCAGCTCAATGGCCCTCTGGATGCACAGGACTTGCTGAGCCACCACAGAAAGCACCTCCAACTCGATTCTGTTGAACTCGTCAAAACAGGCCCAGGCACCCGACGACGCCAGGCCTTTGAAGAACTGAAAGACAGTAATAAACTATAACCATCTTGTCCCAGGAGAAGCCTAACAAAATGCGTGCTACTTAAAATCATATCCGCTGTGTAGGACAGCGATCGGGGATTGACAGTCAGTTTTTTATTCCCACGTCCTGTTACCTTTCCCATTGCCAGGTAGTCCAGTCCATCTGAGCAGTTGAAAACGACACACTGCACGGCCAAGGCTTTGGCCAGGTCCTTCGTGGTCTCTGTCTTCCCGGTCCCTGCCGGACCCTCAGGGGCTCCCCCAAGACTCAGGTAGAAGGCCCCGATCTAAGACAAAAACAGCAGTGTTAATGCAAAAAAACGGTAGTGTACATGGTTCATTAAACCACTGTGTAGCTATATTTTTAGTTACAATATAAGTTTCAGGTAGAGGCAACTCAGACCTATTCTAAGTTTAGAACTGACTGGAATCATGTATTCTTCAACCCTACCCAGAACTGCCAAAAACTGCAATTAATCAAATGGAAACTTGAGGCTGGCTGCAAAATGGAGCAACCTCCATAGATCTCCAAGGCAAATGCCCAAATTTACAGCAGAAATAAACATGTTTACAGCCTGGTCAAAAGTTTTTTGGGTGTATATTGCTCATTTTCCCCTTTGTGACAACTGTCAGGGGTGATTTTTTTTTATAACTCATCTGTTTAAATTATATTACGTCTTAAAATTAGGGTGCGTGGGCTATTGAGTGACAGGTGTGGTGCTGGCACTGTCACTCCTAGTGGTTTGTCCTTTCTGGTATCGCCTCAGCTAACTCCATTCACTGACAAGTAACGTAATCATTTAGTGACATCCAAATAAACAACTCGTAACTATACAGTGCTCAGAACTAAAGTTATGTGAAAATCTAATATACAATCTGCAAGTCTCTACCTATTTTTTACAGTATCATCTCGACAAAATCTATTTTCAAAATTACCAGATTTATATCTTAAAAACACTGAAGCATTTTAAGCATTTGCATTATGTTGTATAGTTTCAGTTTAACTTGCCTCAAGTGTGTGATGGTAACGTTATAGTGACTGGCTACCAACCGCTAGCAACGCAGTGTAGCATACTTGTTGCATTTAGCCTAGCTTTTTAGCCTTTGCCAACTTAGTAAGTTCGCACTGGGTGGGTGTTGTTTCAGCAACCAGGCACCTCAGTTGCACCTCTTTGCCCATTTTTGGTTATCCAGGATTTAGGCCGAGTGACTCACTGCCAAGATGGAGATGGCTATTTCCACCAAAAATGAGCTTCAAAACAGGTCTTCAAACACTTATGGATGACGTCACGGTTACTACGTCCATTTTTCTAGTCTATGGTTTACACAGGTGGCCCAATTCAGATTATTTTCCTGCCTATTCTAATTAAATCAGCTTTTAACAAGTCCTAATTTGAAAACAGTTAACATTATTGGCCAGAAGATTCATTGGGGGAAAAAAAGATTAGAAAAATACTGCCGGTGAAATAACAGCCCATGTTTCTCTGAGGTTTACCAGTGTCCGGTAGCATCTGTCTGTTAGTGGTGTGATGACCAGCCGAGGGGAGTTTCCCAGGTACTCGTAGGCATACTTGACGTCACAGTTGATAATGCGTACGCGCACATTTTCATTTGCCCAGTAGTAGCGCAGCTGAGCCATCCATTGGAAGTCTGTCTCATTAGATACACCTGGAAGTGGGAGGACAGAGTAAAAGGAAAATGGGTCATTCAAATTATTTTATCTTACACTGTATTACTATTATATTCAACTATATACTAATAAACTAAAGCCTACCATACATTACCTTTATCTATGAGGTCCATCACCACATCTCTGGCATGTACGTCAATGGTGACCAGAGCACCTAATGTGATGCGAGTCTGCTTGGGCAGCTTGCCTCTCACCAGCTCCACAACGTCCTTCAGCTGGCTCTGCAACAGCTGATAGTAACTTTTCAGACCCTGGAAGAGAAAATGCGTCGTTTGCTACATCTCCACAACTAGATGGCCTTTTGAATTCCACAAGAGTATTTCATTAACTGACAGCAAGTCTGACCTTACCTGAGCCCCTGCTCTAATGGCCTCATGGACCTCCAGGGTCCAGAAGATCTGAGAGGTGCATAGAACCACTTGACCAGGCCACTCTTTAACCCACTGGCTTCTGTTGGTCTCAGCATAGGCCTGCAAATACAAGTAAATTGTCTCTCATGGTAATGATATTTGTAGTGTAAACAATATACTGTGTGGTACCAGTTACTTTATGTCTAGGTCTTTGTTATATCTTGTCCTACACTGTGGAACAGTCATATGCTCAGTTGAGCATGGATCTCACCACTTTGGAGCGGGCCACCACGTTCCGGACCGATCGTAGCATGATGTCCTCCACCTGCACCAGCCACTTCTCCACGGCCCCCCGTGCCTCAGAGGTGGAGATCAGCTGGATGAGCTGCACACGCTCCCCCTCGCTGCTGTACATGGCCTAGAGGGACAGACACACACAAATGGATTAAAGAGAAAACTACACTGCTTATCTAGGAAATGAGGATGTGGATATCAGTAGAAATCCAACTGAATTTGTTTGGATCTACTTGCCTGGATGTCCAGGTTCGGGAGGAAGTCCAGCTTGGCGATGCCCTCAAAGCACTTCTTTAAATGGGGCTGCACACGTGTTGGGTCCTTGGTCTCCGATAAGATCTCCAGCATCTCATCGTTGGACAAGAAGAAAAAGCTGAATAGAGGGAAGAAGATTGAATCTGATGTTTTGCACAGGTAGAAACCAACGTTGCAAGAGATAGTTCCTTACCGAGGAAAGAAGAGACGCTTCTTCTCCAGGTAGGCGTTCAGTCCTTTCATGATTTTATCCAGAAGATCGTTGGATTCTTGGAGTTGTTCAAGCAGGCTGGGCAACGAGGTTGCTGGCAAGATCTGCAAAATTAAGAATTAGTATGTACATTCCAAGAAATCCCAGACAGACTCCTACCCAATTGTGGCAGTAGCAAGGACCCCTAAAAGGCCAAAAGTTGTCCAACCTTAGGGTCTTTGACGCAGTGCCTCATGACTTCCCTCCAGTGTTTGTCGACAGTCTTGAAGAGACGTCCTTCCTCGGGCATTTGCTGCATGATATCCTCAGAGGAGAAAATGGGCTCAAGGTAAAGCCACTGGGCTTGGACCTTCAGCCACTCATCTATTGTCTCCTGAATACGGATCAGACGCTCTTCCCACACCTGTCACAAGCAAGCACACACCCATCCACACACAAGATAAAGTGTTTGCGTTGACTGTTATTCTGAAGTCAGTTTTTTCTGCATTTTCTACACCAACAAATGAGCCCCAAAAAAATATTCATGGAGCCAAAACAAATGGTACAATGAGCTGCATTTGCTTTGCTCGAGGGAAGCCCACCTTGATGTCCGTCTCAAAGGGCTTTATAAATGGCGATCCCCTCATGGTCTGGGTTTTGACAATCTGATCATCCAGCATGGTCTGGATCTCATCCACAGCAGTTAGGATGGACACCCCAGACTCTCTGTAGGGGTGGTGATGGAAGGAGATCCCCTCCCACACCTCCACCATGGTCTGCATGGCCTTCTCCAGAGAAAACTCCTGTAGACGAGAAGATCTTGATCTAAACAGGCTTTCATGCAAATATTTTTAGTTCAGGGCTCGTCTACATTACACAAGTTTCTCTTTAAACAATTCTGTTCCCTTACCTTGCTGGCTGCAGCACTGATGGCCTCGAACTGCTCGAGGTATGGGGCAAGATTCTGCTTGAGCACCTTCCGAAGGGTGGTGCCAGAGTCAGGCGTGAGGTTGTATTTCACAATCTCAGACATTTGACTCCAGTGGCGCGGCCTGATGCCTGGGTTACAGAGGATGGACACAGTAGGAATGTACCCCTGTGGACAGAAACGTATAAGCAGATAATTAGCATAAAATACATCAGGGGTTAGGTCAATGGGGTCATAAGGCATGTTGATATGGGCTAGTCAGGAAGACTGTCATCGACTGTCATTGACACACGTATCCCACCAACAAACAACTTGATTTCACATGATCAATGGTTTCAGTGTGGTTACCTTGAAGTCTTTCACCTGCTCCATGACTGCGGAGCAGATGAATGCAATGGGACACTCCTGCTTCATAGGCTCCTCCTCCCCAGGCCTCCTCTTTGCTACTTCTCCTGCTATCTTCTCTTTCTCCTGCTCTGCCTTCTTTTGCTTCTGCTGGAAGAACTTAAGCATCTTGTAGATCTCCCTGAAGAACTCATCCACCTCAACCTCCATGCTCTCTCCATTCAGGTCCAGGAAGGTACCGTCCATCCACCTGAATTTTTGACCAGTGGTTGTAAAAGTTGTTTTGTCTAGCTAAAATGGTTCACCAAAAGAATGTAGTAAGTCATGTACAGTGCAGTTTGTGATGGATTTTTTTCTAAAGTTCAAATAGATACTTATCTTCTATTACAAAAATGGTAGGTAAGACAGAGGAAAACTCAGTCGCACAATAAACAGTTTATTTTTGCAAGGAGAGAGTTTACAGGTTACAAAGTAACAGTGAATAATCTCCATGCACCATCACAAGTTGATAACAATTTTGTAAATGACAGGGCTTCGGTTGTTTTGGATCAGCATACTGGAATTTAGGGGACCAGAGCAAATTAATCTAAATCTTAAACAAATTATTAATTTTTAGTACTCTGTAACCATATGATGAATGTCTGTGACCCACTGACATTTCCCTGGTGATGCTCTGACAGGCCTGTACTGCAATCAGTGTGAGTGCCTGATAGTTTCAGGGCAATTTCAGCTGAAAGACATGCTTGATTGGATTCAGTTCTGATGATTGACATGGCCAGTCAAGACATTCCACTCTTTGTCCCTGAAAAACTCCTTTGTTACTTTAGTAATATGTTTGAGATCACTGTGTTGCTGAAAGGCGAAGTGTCATCCAATGTGTTGAGGCAATTGGCTGGATCTGATTAGGCAACATCAGTATTCATCCTACACAGATAAGTTTGAAAGGTAGTGACTTCTTATTCTGCACACCTACCTCTTGCAATTACTCAGGTACATGTTAAAATGTGAGTCATTTGTCCACAAGATCTTTTTCTAGAACACTGCAGGCTCTTTTTGACATTTCTTTCAACATTATGTGAGTCAGTGTTTTTGGAACTTGCAGTCCACAGTCTGTATTTTGTCTGGTTAAGTCTTTTGTGAATGGCTGAAACATTCAAATCTACCTCCGGGAGAGTAATCCTGATTCGTCAGACAGTTATTTATTACTGTTTTTATTCTATATAGTGAACATTCTTTGTTCAGCCACTGTGTAGGTCTTCAGTGTTCTAACAGGTAATTTGCTGAGGTAATTGTTGAGCTAACCAATGCCTGCTTCTTAATGTACCAAAAAGTTGCTTTTCTCTCTGCTCATTTATCTGCATCATCATGATATTAAAACGATTTTGTAATTCGCAAAAATAATTGAATCCATACATTTTGCTTTTTCTAGTCGCCAAACAAACTTTTGGAATAAGTGGCATAGACTGGGGAGATGTGTATAACAACCTAAACGGTCCACATACCTTTTCTCAGTGCGCTGCCACTTGAGCACCAGGCCAAATAGCTTCCAGTAGGGCTCAATGCTCTCCTTGATGACCTCCACAACAGGATATGAAGTTTGGTCCCATTGGTACAGAGCCTCCTCTTTGTTGATGAAGTTGATGGCCTCCTCTGCGTCTTGAAGCCTCTTCTGGACTGTCCGCACGTCATTTACATACTGATTAAGAGTAAATGTTTATCACTTAAAATCTCTTTTTTATTAAGAATCAAATGGACATAACGTACAAATGACAGGCATAGGGAGTATTCTTCAATATCATACAGAATGTTTTTTTGTTTTTGTTCTATTTACAATTACCAGGGTGAGGGTTTGCTTTTACCTGCTGCATCATGTCTAGTTCGGAGCACTCCGCAAACTCCTCCATTCTGCGTCCAAGCTTTTCCAGCTCCAGCATTAACCTCTCTCTCCGACCAAGCAGCTCCACCTCCCCTTTCTTCTTGGCCTTCAGAATGACCTATGGAATAAGGGGTACAGTAATATTCTTTCATCATACAGCAGAATGGTAGTGGAAGGGCTGAATTACCCCCCTCGAGTAAGGAACAAAATGCTTCCTCCAGAATGAAGGATACCTCAGCATTGAGATCAAAGACCGGGACTATGTTCTGTGACCAGAGGAGGACTGTAGAGTTGAATTCAAGGTCTTCTGGGTCAAAAATGTAGACATCCAACAAGTAGTTCAGTCTATGGTGGGTTTCCTGCGAGAAGATAAGAAGTAGTGTAATATTAATAAGTAACTTCAAGTTAATAATACTGATTTATTGACTTATTATTATTAATTCTGTTTAATTTAAAACAGCCATTACAAACATTTAAATAAATGTACATACTTCAGCTAACTTTAGCCACCACAAGCTAATTATCAATGGAAGAAATCTAGGCGAGTTTTAAAATGGAAATAAATCTTTACCTGAATTCAGCTCTATATTTGGTTTGATGTCAAAAGGTGTTTCAGAGATCAGAAAATAAACTTGCTTACTTTCAATGATTATTTTCATAGCAGATGTGGAGGTTGCCAACATTTAATGTAATGTCTGTTTTCAAAATCATAACCATGGACTACAGTTTAACTTTGCCCATGGAATTCTTTCAAGATGAGGAACCATCTAACATCAATTTGAAAAAGTGAAAAGCCTCCTTTAATGCGGCATTTGGTCCTTGTGTATCTGCTACCCACCGATATTTTAGTGTTGAGCTCCTCAATGCCCTTTGTTTTGATATGACTAATGTAAGCTATCATGTCAGCCATGTCCTCTGTTGTCTCAGGAACCTTCAGAGCTTTTTCTTTGATGGTCTCAAACTCCTGGCAGATCCTTGAAGGATGCAGAGGAGAAAGATTTATAGGAGAAAGAGAGTAAAAAGACTGAATCTTATCAGAGAGTAAAAAGACTGAATCTTACCGCAAACTGTTCTCTCTGTGGTTGGTGACAAGTTTCTCCAATAGCAACTGAGCAAAGGTCTTAGCTTTCTTTGTCAGTCCCTGTTTTAGTTCCTCACAGTCCAGACGCACCATGGCAAAATGGGCTATCGCCGGTAGACTGACAATTTCTTTAGAGAGGACATGGAACTCCTCCACTTTCTAAGGAACAACAATAAAATATGTTATTCCAACGCTACACTACTCAAGCTATGAAATGTGTAGTTATGCAACCTGACCTCTGTCATCTCTCACTTACCTCAGTATACTCATGAAAAGTGTGTTCTTCCTCAATGAAATTGTCCACCAAAGCCTGTGCTGAACCATTGACCAGCCAGTCATATTTGTTAACTGTGGAGAGAGCTTCACTACATTAATGCTTATTCGAGGTATACGGTTATTTTTTTCTAGTTATTTTAATTAATGACATTGAATTCTTGCTCTCATCCATAGCTACTCATGTAGTAACCCAAGTCGTAACAGAACATTCAAATATTGGAAAGGTATTTATTTTAATCTATATACGTGTTGTGACCACAGCCAACCTCGTCAACCAAAGTACCATAACATTGGTCAACCAAACCGCGCTACCACCCTGCCACACCCAGGACGGCCCCCTTCCCCTCACATGCATCCACAAAGACTTCCCCTGGGAGCCTGACACCCAATCACACTCGCCAGTTTCAGGCGAGTGTGATTGGGAAGTGTCATTTGATGTTGTTGGCAAGAGGTGTTTCAAAATGAACTAATCCTGATCTATGATTTACTAAAGTACCGCTGCAAGAAACCACACTGTCATGTTTACTCACAAAATATTTGGCAAACGCTCACACATTTTCTGAGTGAATATTGCTGTTACAGTATGCTCCTGTCCAGACCAGGGAGTCACAGTCCTATGCGCAATCAGACACAGATTGTGGCAGCCCGGCTACGGTCAGCATCTCAAAAGACATCATCAAAGACCAGGGAACCCCCTTAGTTTTGCTACCCCCACACCTGTCACTCAATTTCACTCATCTAGGTGACTATAAAGGGGGAGGCGGAAGCCATGCAGAGGTAAGGAGAAGGAGAAAAACGTCTGAGTCTGAAAAACATGTTTTGTTTTTACGGGGACTGTTAAGAAAGGGAACCTGTACTCATTGCTGAAGGGAACTCCCATGACCAATTGAAGCAGCTGGAAGTTGCATTCCGTCTTTATTTGGTCAAAGGGAATGTGTTTTCTTTACCTCTTCTAAGTTAATAAAACTCCCTTGGACTCTGCACTGACATGCATCTTTGTGTTCATGCAGTGCTTCACTACAGTGTGTCATTAGCATTTAAAGATTTGTAATATATTTCCAAATTATCTACATTTTCGCATTTTTATAATGGGGTAGTTTAGAACATTTTAAATGCATCTAATAAACTGAAATAAATGTTAATAAAATATCAATAAAGTTAACTTTCAATTTAAATAATGAGTTTCACTTGAGACCCTTAAAAATAATACATGTATTAAAACCTATGCATTCCCACATCCCAAAAGATTTCTTACCATAGTCCTGGAAGTGTTGAAAAGGCTCCTCTAGGTTCTTACGTATGGCAGACCTTACTGTGCTCTGGGCCCATTCCAGAACATGGTCCGCCAGTCTAGCATCAACTACAGAGCTGTGGGCCTCAGCCAGCCAAGATTGAACCGTCTGGACATTCTGAGAAGCCACAATAGATGTAAGCAAATCAAGACCCCAACAAGATGAAAACCCATCATAAAATCTTTTTTTTTTTAAACGAATATTATGGAGATCAGTTATTTTTTTATGATTTATTTTTCCAGACACGGTTTGGTGACATTCTACCATTGCCCACTCATACCTGCATTGTGTTGGTAATCAGTTTCAGAATTTCTAAAACAGCTTCCTCAATATCCTGGAAGCTTGGATAGAATTCCATCTTCTCGTCATCAAAAGTCAGATCCATGCGAAAGAGGGGCAATCGATGGACATTGCACGGATCGAATAGACCGACAAACTCCTCCACACTCTTCTTCACTAAGGATTTCAACTTTAGCAAAACATAAAAAAACTGAATGTCAAGACAAGCTGGTTTTGCTCAGAAAACCACCAGAGCAGATCTAAATGTCAATTTTTCACCTGGTTAGAAATGAGTGTGGATACACAGTTGTAGAAGGAGTCCAGTTTTGCGGGTCTGACGCCCTGCAGTGTGTCCTTGCTGGTCAACAGATGGATGACCTTGGGAAACCAAGTGTTCATGATGCGTCCCTCAATCCTCTCACACTCCACTTTCAATTTGTTCTTTAGGCTCTCACAGTCTACCGGCCCTGCGGACCTTAGCGAAACACCCGAAAATAATAAACGTGAAAAACATACAGAAAGACAGAAGTTGAAGATTTTTTAAAAATTCTTATACTTGCAGGGATGTGACTGAACAATGTTACCTGCAGTCAGAAAGATCCACCAACAGCAGATTTGAGAATGTGCTATAGCCAATGTCTAGGATTATCGTCATCACTGGATGAAGAATGTGTAAATTCTTCTTCATTTCCCTGCGACTCTTCACAAAGCTATCATGCCATGGTCTGGAGAAATCTAGCTCCCTGCAAAGAAATATGATTTATAAATGACAAAATATTCAACATCAAATATCTAATAATTTGATGGAACATCTTTAAACACAACCCTGCCAGTTGGTCCCTGTGGTACATTGGGAGTGTTTTGACGAGAAACTCACTTGGTCTCTGGGATACATTGGGGGTGTATTTACTAAAAACTCACTTGGTCTCTGGGAATTATTGGAGGTATATTAACGAGAAACTCACTTGGTCTCTGGGAATTATTGGAGTTATATTAACGAGAAACTCACTTGGTCTCTGGGAATTATTGGAGTTATATTAACGAGAAACTCACTTGGTCTCTGGGAATTATTGGAGTTATATTAACAAGAAACTCACTTGGTCTCTGTGGTACATTGGAGGTGTGTCAATGAGAAACTCACTTAATTGTTGAAGCACTTTGACTTTCCAGAGCTTTCCCTTTCATCTCCGGTTTCTTGAGCACAGTATTCACTGCAGTGGAGTATTAACACGGATATGAGAAATACTATCTAACTGGTTATAAGGCTAAGAACAAGAAAACCAGTGTTTTGGAAAAGTGCAGCTCATCATTCAAAAATTCTCAAAAGGCGTAAATAGTGTAAATAGTAAAACTGTAAAACAAAGAGAAAGACGTGAATTCACACACCGGTGTGTTTGACCATCTCATTGAGGAAGTTTTCGCCGACCTCCCTACATAACTCCTGCAGCATCTTTTCTCTCCCTGGTCCCTCACGCAGCTTGGAGGGTACAAGATCCAGCATGGCGTCTAGCCACTGTTGCTGAATGGGTGCCACAGGACAGCGCTCCACACACTGCTTCAGGAACATGTAGTTCAACTGCAAGTGGGAACACAGTGGAGCAACAGTGTTCAATTTACCAGGTAAATTGACTGAGAACACACTGTTATACCACCCGGGGGAACAATTATAATTTCCTGACCTGCTCAGGGAGAGAACAAGATTTTTTTTTACCTTGTGGGTTCAGAGTTTTGTTCTTGCAACCTTTGGTTTACTGGTCAGATGGTATATAACTGCTAGGCTACCTGCCACCCATAGGCCTAATGAATCGCATATGAATGCAAAGCATAAACATAATACTTCTCAAATTAGCCAACAGAAGACCCCTGTATCAGCCAACTTACTGTGCGTTTTCTGTCTTCACTGCTCATCTGTGAAAGAAACGGAAAACATTATGACAGGTGTCAAGAGATCTAACCAAGAAGCTGAATAACAAAGAAGAACATGTTTTTTCTCACAGAAGGAGGGAACTCTGGCTCTGGGGATGGGGGAGCCACTGGTCTTGAATGCTCAGCATTCCTGAATGCCTGCATTGCATTTGTAACCCTACATGAGTGCAAGCAAAGAGCACAACATGAATACTCCAGCAACAAAATGATTGTACATGACTGATTGTTTTGAAAACATAATAACATAAATTATAAAGATAATTTACATTCTATATTTAGGCTACACAACAATTACCAAAAAGGTTATTTTATGACTATTACTAGTGCCGGTGACATACATGATTTCATGCAACTGATGTTGCTGATGTTTACTCCTCCTGTGCCTTAGCAGCTTCCTCCACTGCACTGTGTTGCTGGCCTCTGCTCCTACAGCCTGCTGAAACGTTGTGCTTGAGATAGGGGGCAGGAGAGAGTACTTCTTCAGGCCATCAGCCACTGGCGGCTTGTACACTCCTGAGGAGGTGGGCATCTCAGGTACTGTTGAAAGACACCAAAATAGCAGATTATTTAGAGCCAGTTGTGAAACCATCCACCATCTTTGCATGAATGTTGAAAACAACGCTGTTAATGTATTCTTTCTGCTAATTAATGTAAAACTGAAAATCACATAACTTAGATGTGAGGTTACGTGACTTACCAGCTACCACAGAGTAGTATCAGTACCTAGAAAATGGATGTATGATTTTCTTATATACAAATATTTTTACTACTTTATTGATAGCGAGGAAACCATTCAAACTCCCAGATGAAACATTGCCAAGCCCTAACAAGCTTTCATGTATAACTCATAAAACCAAGTCTCACGACAGGGTCGTGATCGCACACATAACTGTTGCGATCTCGGCCAACAGTTATGTTAGGTATAGATGCCTTTTCCTCTTACACTCCTTGCTTATGGAATAGCCTGCAGACCAAACGTAAACAGAATCCTGTCAATACACTCCTGTCGGAGCATTTTTGTATTGCTTATAACTGCTTCGGGTAATACAAGGTATTGGGCTATCAGGGGAATACCCACTGTGTAAATGTAACAATCTGGTGAGTTGTCTTTTTTATCTGTGAGTGTGACAGTTTAGTTTTTCACTTCTGTGTAATTTCTTAATTATTGACATTGTACCTGAAAACGTGTACACGCAGAACCCAGCTATAAAATACACATTGGTCTCAGGCTGTGTTCCTTGTTGAAATAAAGGTCTAATAAATTGACGTATGTACTGAAACATCGTGCAAAAATAGACTACAGTAGTTAGCTAATAGATATCTAGCTAGCAACTTTTGGGGTCGAAGCAAGCCACATAGTAACGAGCCTGCTAGCTAGTTTAAAGTACATTACCACTCATTCATATTTACTGTAGCAAAAAAGTCAAATGACAGAAAAGGTTATGTAGCAATGTATTCATTTACCAGGAGAATGATTGTTACTCACCTCTTTCTGTTTTGTTTAGAGTGGTGTCTAACTCTATGTAGAACACTAACAGTGGCACAGGCTTGAAAGTGGAAAACATCCGTTGCTATAGAAACTGTCAACCAACACGTGGGTACACCGACTGGATGAATAGCCCCCAAATGATTTCAGAATGCTACTTCTCTCGGCTGCATTAAGGCTCTTAGACCTGAGCTAAAGTGCAATGTGAACACGCCTGTGTGGCATTATCATGCCGTACAAGGTATGCAGTTGTTTGTTTCACACAAATAGAATACATGACGTTGCAATACAAAGAAAGAATAAAAAACATGCCACCATGTAAACAAACTGGAAGATACAGAGAAGAAACTAAATGGTTAGTTTTCGTTTTGTCACATTTTATCTGTTCATGCTAGACAATATTAGAAAAGTCAAATGTATGGTATTTCACACAAATACCAATAATACATACAGAAATGGACAGATATCAGGAATAGTTTTAAATGTTTTATTGCATACATTCTATGACCGCGGTCGTTCTTTCTTGCCCTTGTAAAGGGCTAGAAGTGATACATTGGCAACTTTGACAACCTTGAAGCGAACACCAGGAATATCACCAACAGCATGCCCCTTTCGACCAAATCCTGCCACCAAAACCTCATCGTTTTCCTGTTGAGAAAAGGGATTTGAAAAAAGTGGTTATGGTGAAAAGCCTGACAATTTTCTAGGCAGTGCAAACAAGGAAAATCCCTGAATTCAGAAAACAAGGATGGCTAATTCATTTGAAAATGTAAAAAAATCCACATAGACACTCAAGAGCAGGGGTATTCAACTCGTACCCTATGAGGGCTGGAGCCAGCCGCTTTTCTGTTCTACCTCATCATTAATTGCACCCACCTGGTGTCCCAGATCCTAAAAAAGTCCCTGATTAGGGGGTTGCAATAAAAAAAAGAGTGGAACGGACTTCCAGGGCAAGAGCTGAATACCAATATAGAATGTTCACAGATAATGTTTTAAGTCAATGTTTCAAAAACAATTCTACAAAATTGTACAGAGTCAACTTTCTTGTACTTCTATCAGTTTGCATTGACTTTAAGTATCCTCATACTCGCCTTAGACACTTGCATACACAGATTAAGCCTTGTTTAGGAAATAAAACAAGCTCAAAGGAGTTTTCTATTGAACTTGATTTTTTTTGTCCTAGACTAAGCTAAATCAGTGTCTGCAAAACAGAACCTTACAATACTATCCCCCAAATATAAACTAACCGGTAATAGTACTATACTATAGTACTAATAATAGACTGGTCTTGCTCTGTGGAAGGGAGAAAAATGTGATTCTTTACAACTCAGTCTACACAGGTCACCTTCAAATAAAAGAACTGTTGACAAACAGAAAGGTTTTTGCAGGAAGACGTTACCTCAATGAAGTTTAAACAGCCATCATTAGGAACAAAAGCTGTAATTTTTTTGCCGTTTTTGATCAGCTGCACCCTCACACATTTTCTGATGGCAGAGTTGGGTTGCTTAGCTTCAACACCCCTAAGGAAAAGGAAGGAGGTGTTTATAAGCTTGCTAACAGCGATATCAGAAAACATTTCAGTGTTGCCTTACACTTTCTCAAGCACAATGCCCTTAGCGTGAGAAGCCCCTCCAAATGGGTTGGCCTTCAGGGCAGTGCCCAGGTGGGCTTTCTTGTACTGCTTGTCATGCCATCTCTGCTCCCTGCGGTGGTTACGCAGTTTTCTGGCTGTACGCAGACCTCGGCATTTACCTATGGAAATTCATAATGGACAGTATGAAGTATTGAGCAAATTACTCCAAGCAATAACTTACAGAACCAGGAATGCTGTTCTTCAATAGGTCATGTGTGCTTCAATGGGGGAAATTGCTATGTTGAAACTAATGGTATGTAATGACTATAATAGCCATGGATTCAGTGACAGCAATTGCTGATGTCATCATAACACAGTGTTTGACTGTACAGTGTAAGAGCCAGAATTGAGTACTTGTTTGTGGTGACATATGGATTCTCTGAAAATATGGCTTATGCAGTTGTGACTTTACAGTCACGGGTTAGGAGAATTAACACAGTAGGTTAGGATAATTAAAGTATTCAGGAGAATTGGGCTGAAGATAGAGTAAAAAAAATAAAAATGTTAAAGTTTAATTGACAACTGCAACAACAGTCTACATTTTATGCATTTAGCTTACAGATTTATCAAGAGGATAGGATGGTGGGTTGAGGGACGATTTAAACAGAACATTAGCAGGCATTGCGGAATCCCTGGACCTAAGTAAAAAAGACTGAGTTAACAACAGAACTAGGACTCACACTAGTTCGGAGTTGCAGGGAGCTAGTATATCAATTTAATTAGGTTTTTTATAAATCACACAGTAAACAAGGTAGATTTCAGTTATGTACAATACGTGAGAACTGGAACATCTAGTGGTCAGAGAATGTGAGGGCTGCATCATTATTAGGCGTGTTCACAGCATCGCAGGGGCGAGGAAGCACAGAAGAGGGCACGACCGGACCGATAAACCAAAGAACAATCATGTATCCTACATGGACAATGAAAGAGACCTTTGGTAAGGTAACTGAATAGCTAACCAACTACCGCAAGTAGTTGTTTAGTCTCTTATTTTTCAAAGCTAGCTAACTTTACACTAATTTCCCCACTACATGCGGCAGCATGCATGTTATGACTGTACTTTAGCAAAAAGGCTCAGTGTATTAAAATCCAAGAGTTACTTCTGCATCGTGAGATAACATAATTTTGCGAGTACTGTCAGACATTTTTGCATGTTAGGTGAATTAAATTATTGCTTTATTGTAATGTAAACGTTGAACTCACCCATAGCTAGTTTCCGGACGCTGGAAAAAAAATGGAAGTAGGTACGAATCTTTACCGTTCTTAGCACACGTCAAAGCGTCATGCCACTCCCTAACCAATCATTTTGGGTGAATCAATGGTCGTCGTATGACACAGTATCGCGAGTTTTCACTTCATGATCTTGATTGCTACCGCTGAAGAGTAGCAGCAAAATATCAGGTAACGTAACAGTATTTCAAAAAATATATTAGCATTACTAAAACAAAATGGACTCGTACAAAGAGATATTCGCGTTGCTAAACGGATCCTGCACTTAATCATGCCAAGTACGAATTAATTGAATGAAAATAGACGGTGTTGTTTTGCTTCGTAGCGGACCCATTTCAGGCTTCAATGTTGTGGTTTTCATCAAAGGCCGCAGTATTGAGCTTCCGGATTATTCCAAGTGACATTCACTCAGTTTACCTAATTTATTTAGGAATACTTAATTTAAGCCACATTAGTCTTATAAAACAGTTTAGCGCTTGTTCGTTTCTTCTAATGTAAAATAAAAATGAACAATACCTTTATGTGCTATAAAGATGATGTTATGTCTTCCTCCCGAAATACGGGACCGTACAGCTGACACACCCACTATTTCAATCCATAACGAACTGCAGTCTTTACTTTCCATCTAAACAACTATAAAAATAGCAAGGATCATGTGAGGGACACCGTGTTTTTGCAGGGCAGTTCATGATGAGTTATGCTGAAAAGCCGGAGGACATAACGAGAGAAGAGTGGATGGAAAAGCTCAACAATGTCCACATTCAGAGAGCTGACATGAACAGGCTCATCATGAACTACCTAGTTACAGGTGCGTTCAACCATACACGCATACCACAAAATAACCCAATTCATGTTGGCATGCCTCTTCTAAACCGATAATTGTATTTCTCTGTGTTGAACAGAGGGGTTTAAGGAGGCAGCTGAGAAGTTCCGCATGGAGTCTGGCATTGAGCCCAGCGTGGACCTGGATTCACTGGATGAGAGGATAAAGATCCGGGAGATGATCCTGAAGGGACAGATACAGGAGGCCATTGCACTCATCAACAGCCTGCACCCAGAATTGCTTGACACAAATCGCTACCTGTACTTTCACCTACAGGTAATTTTCGATTCTCGCCCTTTATTCTATACGATACTTCTTCCAAAACCTTTTGTCAACACACTGTTGTTTTTGCCCAATGTCCTCCAAACCTGGTCTTTGCTTCTGCAGCAGCAGCACCTGATTGAGCTGATTCGTTTGAGGGAGACCGAGGCAGCACTAGAGTTTGCTCAGTCCCAGCTAGCAGAGCAGGGGGAGGAGAGCAGAGAATGTTTGACGGAAATGGAGAGAACCCTGGCACTGCTGGCCTTTGACAACCCAGAGGAGTCACCCTTCGGTGACCTCCTGAATACGATGCAGAGGCAGAAGGTGAAGTTTTTGAACAACATACCAAATATAGAAAGATGCTGCCATTGCTTTGCAATTGTAAATTTCAGCAATTTTTTTCCAGAATGTGAACTTTGGACCTTTACATTAGGCCAATTAAAAGTATGATCAACTTTTTTTTCCTTCCCTGAAGGTTTGGAGTGAGGTGAACCAGTCTGTGCTGGACTACGAAAACAGAGAGTCGACGCCTAAACTGGCCAAGCTTCTCAAACTGCTCCTGTGGGCTCAGAATGAACTTGACCAAAAGAAAGTCAAGTATCCCAAAATGACAGACCTCAGCAAGGGCACGATCGAGGAGCCAAAGTGAAACACTAGAGTGTGTGTGCTGACTAAAAGGACTCACCTACTCCCCTCCTTTCTATTTATACTCCGAGAGAGACTGACTCAACCTATTTTCTTTTTTTGTGTCGGTTGGTTTTTTGGGAGACTTTGATAACATGGACTGTGCAAATTGAATGGTTTGTATTTTAAAGTGACTTGCTGCCTGAAACTTCGATATCTGAAATATAAACCCTTGTATTTAAATTCAGTAAAATGACGCCTTTTTGTCTGTGAATTATAGTTCCGTATGAGCATTTCCTTTCTACATATTTCACAGTTACACCATTTTTTTCTGTCTAGTGGCAGGGAAAGTTTGCTATCTTTGCATATAGAGAGCGTGTTAAGCCTAAATTAGGCTGTTGGGGCTATAATGTGTCAACATAGAAGAGAATTGAATGAGGGTGTGGTGTCAGGGATAGGTTCCTATTGCTGTGGTCCAATGTTCCAATACATTTATTTTTTTCCAGAGCAAAAACATGCACATTTCAGTTTCTCCAGTGCTAGGTTAGAGGCCAAAGCTGGGTACGAACTGAATGCTTCTAAGCTGCCAATGCCCTGTAACTTTGTCAGTGTTATTGTGACCTTTTCATCTTGTGTTACCTTGAACAAACAAGACAATGTGAGTACATACAGACATCCACTCAGTTCACGGTGACAGTTTTGCAACCAGATTATTTACGTGTATGGAATAAAGTACTCTTTTGAAACATGTGATATGCCTTTGTTGTTATTTTTTACCATAGCTGCAACAAAATATGTAATGAGGTGTGTTTCTATTGTAATACACCTCAGTCTGAAAACTAAGCTTACTGTCTCAGATGGCAAAATTGTTTTTACGTAACGGTTCCAGTGGCTGGTAGCCTACCTCATACAGTTTAGGGCTAAGGAACCAACTCTCAAGATATGCCTTTTTGGCTGTCCTATGAGCAAGCATGGAAACGAGACTAACCAAACCGCAGCAGGGGACCGGGAACGTCAGACGTCAGTGCATGTATCCACTAAGTGTGTCTGAGTCAAGAAATTCTGCCAGTTTGACCATTACAGACTGAATATCTGTATCTTGTCGACCCCCGGTCTGAGAGGTGTTTTTCCGCCTAGCCGACCGCCGCTCAATTTCCCGTTTTTATTCAGGATCGCAGAATTTCTATTTGCAGAGTCATGATGGAATGCGAGCTGCTATGTGGATGGCCTTCCCAGGCAACTCTGCCGACGAGTAGAGACCGCTAAACACAACGATGGCGTATTATTTTACCCACGAAATGAAACGGTTTTTCCAACGGACTGTTAGGGCTACTTCCTGATGTAACCTAGCGTTGGCAGGAAGAACTGCGTGTCTTAAAAAGAATACTGACACGTGGATTTTCATCACTTCTCTAGCGAGAGCCAGGAAAGAAACAAAACAGTAGAATCTGTGGAGCTCTGTCCATATTTACCAGTGCACTTCTCATCGCAAGGCTATAATAATATGCATATGCGGTAGTCGAAAGGAAATGTTACGTCGATATCCCGAAGAACCTCAACTAACAGTTCATTTTTGTCGGCTTTTCCTACTCAATACATATAGACTAGCCTACTGCACTGAATTGTGAAGTGCAGAAGAAAGCTACTTGTATATAACGTTACCTCTCTCGTTGAATGGCAATTCTGCAAAAACATGGAAAGAACTCTAGTCCAGATTTGGTCTGCCTCAAAGAAACCCCCCCAGACAAAACTGGGGTCGCTGGAGGTCATCAGAAGAAGTGGAGTGAACAAAATACGAACTGGCCGAGGTAAGTTTACAGTGTCTTTTAGTAGCAAGTTTTCTCTGGTTAAGAAGGACCATATTGAAATTGCTATAAATGTTATGCTATACAGTAGACGATTAGATAATTAGTATTTTATTTTGTAATTACAGCATGATTCTAGCTGTATTGAAATAAAACGGAATTGACTAATTAAATTCTCTGAACATTTGTTCCCCTTGATAAAAGTAATGTATAAGTCATGACAAATGTAATTTGTGGTCATACTTTATTGCTACATTTGAGTCCATGTTGCTCATAGGGTCTCAAACATCCTCAAGAACCGTGGAGTAGATTTAATAAAGTTGATTTAGGCCAGTACTAGCTGACCGGATTGGGCTTTTCAAGTGTTTGATGGTTAGCTGAGGAGTGGCATCAGTTTTAGATATGCTAGCTCTTGAGCAGATAGAATATTAAGAACTGCTAGGGGCCCTCAAGTAGAGGTTTGAATACATCTGTTTGTAGTCAAACTGTATGCCATGTAGGCTTATGTAACTATTAAGGGACGTTCCTTTTTTTTTTTAGCAAATGGTGCCTGGTGGTTGTCACATTTTTTGCTAACAGGCAGACTGCTTTGGGGACATACAGTCCCCTCCAAAAGTATTGGAATGGTAAAGCAAATTATTTTGTTTTTGTTGTTCACTAAAGACATTTGGGTTTAAGATCAAAAGATGAGTATGAGACGAGTTCAGAATTTCAGCTTTCATTTCCTGGTATTCACATCTAGATGTGTTAAACAACTCAGGACAGACCATCCTTTGTTTGAACCCACCTGTTTTTCAAGTGAGCGAAAGTATTGGAACATGTGACTGACAGATGTTTCTTGTTGCCCAGGTGTTGCCTTTTAGGTTGATTGTTCAAACATTAAATAGCTCTGCATGACCAGTCTAAGTTTACGTCCTTGGTTTAAACCTATAAAGCACAACAATTTGGAATTACGAGAGAGAGAGAGAGAGAGAGAGAGAGAGAGAGAGAGAGAGAGAGAGAGAGAGAGAGAGAGAGAGAGAGAG